>JAODAL010011388.1:0-100279 GCA_025379985.1 Phyllomedusa bahiana
GGTTGTTTTTTAAACATGCCCTTTTGGGGGTCCGTTTGTAGCACCCCCCCTTTATTTTTGATGTTTTCTTAAAGGGGTTGCCCATATGAGTCTAGTTGAAAATGTGGGGACAAAAATTTTATGGATGTCGCCCTTGGTTATTTTGGAAAGTGTTCATTTTGGGAGAACGGGTGGTTTAATGTGCTTACACGGTGTTTGTTTTGGAAGGGAAGCATTCTGCCCTGCCCGGGTTTTTGTGCCTGCAAAAGGAAGGCAGTTAAGGGGAGGGGAGGGGTGGTTTGGCGGCAGGGGAAAAAGCAGTGAGGTGGAATGCGGGGGGTTGTGTGATTGTTCCCTCTTCACTGCTTTCCCCTCCTTCCCTGCCAATACAAATCCTGCCCTCTTTTAATGCCTTTCTTTGCATGTCCTGTTGGGGGCAGGACAGAATGTTCCCTTTGAAAGTAAAACAAAAACCGTGGCAAAGCACAGGTTTAAACCAGCCCGTTCCAAAAACCTTTAAGCCTTTACCATAGAAACCCAAGGGAGTACATCCTTAGATTTTTGGTCCCCACATTTTTCAACTAAAATTTTCGTAGTGAGAAAAACCCCTTTAAAAAATTTCTGCAGGCTCATTACAGAATTTATGTAAACCCAACTCTCTCTTTTTAACTTTGGTTTTCAATAATTCTTCCATTATTAGCCTTTCTCCCAAATTTTTTTTATCCATGTTCATCATAGCCTCGTTTCTACAATTTTTGATGGTTTTTCTTTATTTTTGACATTTTCTGCATCCAAGAGCAGGTACGTCGGGGCCGTAAATTTTGACCTAACAAATTGCCTTAAAAACCCGTGGGGAAAGCTTTTCCATTTATGTAAGGGGTTTTTTAATCGGATCTTGGTAAAAAAACTTTGAAACCCAAAATTTGTATTACCTTTCTCTTGACCATGACATCCAAAAATTGAAATGGTTCTTGATCTTTAGTAATGTAAATTTGAGAGGGTTGGCATGTTTGTATGATCAAAACCAATTCTTCCTTGTGTCCCTGCCAACAAAAGAATACGTCATGCGTCCTTTTGCCAAATAGTGGTTCCAGAATTGGGCGGGAAAAAAAAAAAAAATTTTCTTTTTAAAAAAAAAACGCATGAAAAATTTGGTAGCTGGGGCCACAGGGGCCCATGAGGTCCCTGCAGAGGAGATGTTCTAAAACGAAATAATTATGGGGAGTATAAAATCCAGTAATGCATCGGAAACAATATTTTGGTAGTCAATTTGGACCCAAAAATAATTTCTCCACAGCTGCTGCTTCTGCTATGGTATATTCGTAACAAGGTTTTAATATCCAAGGTTTTATCACTTGCCTTGTAAATCGATTTTTTCAAAAATTTCCCAAAAATTGCCCTGTATTGCAAATTTGGGGCATTTTTTACTGTTTTGAGAATGAATCCAAATAGGTGCAATGGGGTTTCCAGAAATGGGGTTTCCCCGGGACTTTGGGCGTCCCCGGGGGATTTTGGGGGGACTTGGGATTTTGGGACTAGGTAGAATCGGAACTTGGATTGTCTTTTGGAAGCATTATTTTTTCTTGGGTGTTAATAATTCCATTAAGTTCGGGTTTTCCAACAAATCCGGGAATTAAACCCTATCAACTCATTTGTTTTCTCTGCACTTTAATTTCTTTATATTGGATAATTTTTTGATGTGGGCTTCTGTAAATATTTAGGCGTGTCCCTTACTACCCAAAACCCCCTCCCTTTGCCCCTTTTTTAGTTAATTGTGGGGGCCTGTTCAATTTGTTTTAAATGCTTCCCCTTTTTTTTGAGAAATTTTTAACATTTTTTTCCCTTTTTTCAATTCTCCCCCTCTCCGTCCCCTTCGTTTCTAAATGTTGTTGAAAAAACCTCAGCGTTTGATTTTTATTTTAGGGCAAATTGGCTGGTTTTCTCAATTTTTTGTGGGATATTTTTTTATAATAGTGCTGATTTGTTTTTAAAAAACTTTTAACGTTTTCCCCGAAGAACCTAAAGAAATACCCAAACAAACAAAATTAATTTTTGCGTGGGATAAAAAATTTAAAAACCCTTTTTTAAAAGACATTTTTTTTTTTTTTGCTGGAGTTTGTTCCCCGAAGTTTTTGCCCCTTAGGAGGATAAACTGTTGCGGTTGCGGGGGCCCTCTTGTGCTTTTGTTGCCCCCTTTTTTCCCCTATTCAATGTGTGTTTTTGATCGTTAAAAATCCTTATTAACGAACCTTTTTTCTCGGTGCCATTGCCCAGTTAAATATCTCGTAGCAGAAGACGATCGCTGTGTATCCCCCGGTCCCGAATTTTCTTTTGCGTTTTGGTTTCTTTTCTTTCGTTCTGTCCGCTTAAAACCCGTTTTTATACGTAGTCCGGTTCCCTCTCAAATTTTTTTTTTTGTTTTGCAGAAAAAAGGTTTTTTTTTTGTTGGAAACATTAAATTCGTATGTTTTTGTTTGTAAACTCGCAGTTTTTCTTTTTGAAATTCATCGTTTCTTTTTTTACTCCACTCTATTATTCTCCAGAGTTGTTGCAGGGCAAACCTTTTAAATAATTAATCGTTAGAGAAATTTGTTTCAAGAAAACCCTTTTTTCCCTGTATTTTGCATCTGGAATAAATAGGCTGCAATGTAGATCAGGCCCTGGGGTGGGATCCCCTTAATATATTCTGTAAGGATTTGCATGGGCTTAGACTGGCTTTTTTTTTTACTTATTGTTCAGCTTTTGGGGGTTTTATTGGCATATTTTCCCTTCATTGTTTTGCCCTTTTTAAACCCCGCGCCCCCCCGTTTTTTTTAAAAATGTTAAGTTCTCTCCCCTCAGAAAAATCTGAAACTTGTGGTTTTCCGTTAGTTGGGTTTTTCTCCTCGAACGACATATTTGTTAATTTTTGTGGCTTTTTGGAGCCCAACAGTTATTTGTTTAATTATGCACTTCTTATGTCCAAAAAATTTTGCCTTTTCGGCCACATGAAAGCCCCAAAAACCTGCATTTAAAAACCCCCCAAAAATTCGTGGGCCGTCGTTATATTTAAAAAAACTTCTTTTTTGTAACAACTCGTAAAAAAACCTTAAAAATATTCTTCTAAAGTCGTTAAAGAGGGATACTTATGTTTTGTTGCGGGGGCAGGGTCCTTTTCAAGCCGAGTCCTATAACCCCAAGCGCGGCACTCTGTTTTAAACTCCTTGTTTGGATTTTTTTAAATGCCATTAGTGCGTCCGTGGGGTATTCCCCATTCCCGGTGTTAAAGGTGTTGGGAACCCCGATAAATGCGCTGTTTGGGCTTCTGGGAGGCCCCCGGAAAACCGAGGATAGCTGTGGGCGGGGTGTAAAATTTCGGGGGGGCCCCCCCCCTTTTTTTCAACCCATGCGCAGAATCGCAACCACCATTTTATGGTGCATCCCGTTTGGAGACCTTCATTACAAAAAAGTTTAATCTGGTTAGACAACATACAATCCAATACTTAGATAAAAACAGTAATACAAAGATAAAATTAAAAAACCAATGATTAGAGAAAGGCTTTCAAACTGAAATTCGTTAATCCCTTTTGGAGCTAAGGCCTCCAGCGATGTATCCCACATCGCCTTTTTTGCAACTATCTTTTTGAAACTGTTTTTCCCTCTTTGCTTTCCCTTTCTTGTATACACCACGTAACTCGAAAATCCATGTCTTTCATTGGCAAAATGGCGGGTAGCGTGATTCCCCAAAGTTTTTTTTTTCTTTTTCCATACCTTCATTAATAATTTTAGTTTTTAAATTTCCAAATTTCGGGGTTTTTAGTTCTTTTTTAATTCTAATTTTTTATCCTGCTTTTTTTCCCAAACATGATTTTTTTGCCAAATGGGCATTGGAGCCTGTAAATTAAAGAGGCGCTTTACCGATGTACCTTTAATCTTTGATAGAGTAAAACCTTAGTTGGTTGGTCAACACATTTTTTTTATTGCGTTGGTGTTGGTTTTTAGGATGGTGTTGTGCCTTTTTTAAAAGGGGTTTAAAAAGTAGTCTGCACATACCCTGATTTTTTTTCTTTTAAAAGTCAGTAGAGACTAAGGACTGGGGGGATGTTTCCCTTCGTAAATCCAATTTGGGTGTTTTTTAAAATTTTGTATCCATTTTTGGGGGTCCGATTGTAGACCCCCCAAAAATTTCTTGATAGTTTTCTTAACCAATTCTGCATGGAATCTTTAACAAAAAGTATATGTAAAGATCCTTTCTTTTTAACTTTGGTTTTAATAATTCCTTCTGATTTGTTCTGTATTCTTCTCCCATTTTTTAATAAAAGTTATCATAGCCCAAGTCTATTGTTTTAATTTTTTTCTTTGTATTACTTGTTTTTTTTTATGTATTGGATTGTATGTTGTCTAACGGTACTTATCTGTTTGTAAAGAAGGTCTCACGGGATGCGCATAAAATGGTGGTTTGGGTGGTTGGCATGTTGAGAAAGGGGGGGGCTCCTCGAAACGTGCCACGGACAGCTATCGCTGGGTTTCCGGGGGGTCTCCTGGGAAAGGGCCAAACAGGGGCTTGGATGGGGTTTTTCTTAAAAACCTTTTAAACCCCGGTGAATGGTGAATCCCAAGGAGCACTAGTTGGGGATTATAACATCCAAACAAGGACGTGAAAAACCAGTGCTCGCTTGGCTTATAGGTCATGCTTAAAGGGCCCCTGCTCCGCAAAAAAAACTAAGTTTCCTCTTGAACTGATTTTTGAAAAATATTTTTAGTTTTTTTAGAGTTTTTTAAATAAAGAAAGTGTTTTAAATTATATGGGGCCCACAAATGTGATTGGGTTTTGGTTATATGCAGGTTTTGGGACTTAATTTGGTGCCGTTTAGGGACAAAAATTGGGGACATTTTTTAAGTGGCATAATTAAAAAAAAGTAACTGTGTGTCCCCAAAAAGCCATATCTTTTGACAAGTATGTCGTTCGAGGAATAACCAAAACACGGAAAAACGGCAGGTGTTTCAGATTTATGAGGGAGAGAGACTTAACATTTTAAAAACAAGCGGGCGCGGGGGTTTAAAAGGGGCCTAAAACGAATTGAGGAAATTAGGCCCCAATTACCCCAGGGCCCTGGAAAAATTTAAGTAAAAAGAACCCAGTCTAAGCCCATGCAAAAGTACTTACAGAATATTAAGGCTCCGTACCCCAGGGGCCTTTGATCTCATTGCGGGCCTTTTTAAATTCCCTGACGATGCCGACGGGAAAAATGGTTTGCGTTGAGTAAACAATTCTCTTCGATCAATGTATTTAAGGGTTTTGCACTGCAATGTCTGGAAAAATTTGAGTGGGTATAAGAAGATTAGCGTGAATTCAAAAAGAAATATACTGCTGAGTTTAAAAAAACAAAGCATCAAATTTGTTTTTACCATCGTAAAATAAAGGATCCTTTTGTGCAAAAAAATTTAAAAAATTTTGGAGGGTTACACGGGACTACGATTAAATGGGTTTCAGCTGGTCAGACGAAAGAAAAGTGATGCAAGAGCAATAGAGATTTTTGGGACCGGGTATAAAACAGGTGGTTTTCGTACAGAGACTATTAGAGGGGCCAAAGGCACCGATGAAAAAAGGTTGTATAATAAGGATTTTTTAGCGTTTTAAAAGGAAAGCAAATTGTTTTGGAAGGAAAAAGGGGGAACACAAGCACGAAGAGGGCCCCGCAATCGCAAAGCAGTTATCCCCTCGCTAAGGGTGAAATTTTTCTTCAAAGGAAACTATTTCGCAAAAAATGTCGGTGATTGAAAAAGGTTTTTTAATTTTATGCCCCGCAAGAAATTAATTGTTTGATTTTTGGGGATTTCTTTAGGTTCTGTCAGGGTATTCGGTTTAAATGTTTTTTTTAATGACAAATTTCAGGATATGTAGGTGAAACGGGGTGAGGGGTTTTAAAGCGGGTATTGGACCCCTGGCCACTCCCGGGGCTTGCTCTGGGGGGCGTACCAAAAGTGGCATCGGGCATGGGTTTCTTCAAGGCCTTTGATGGAAAGGTTTTGGTGCCAAAAGCCACAGGTGCACTCAGGCATTTTCCCAGCGTGGCAGTGCCCCGGGCAGGCCAAAAGGGCCCAAATAGGCACCAACAGAATGGAAAGGAGACAAGCAGCTAGATATGGATAGTGCAGGTACAAACAAAGAAGGAAAAAACGATGCCAAACAGGGGATAAACAAAAGGTTTTAAAACGAAAAAATAAATGACGATGGAAACCAAGAACAAAACAGAGAGAAACTAAATCAGGCAAGAAAACCCCAAGGCATGACCGGGCAAACCGGGAGAGAACAAAAAGGGAAGGAAATCAAAAGAACGACGAGACCAAAGGGCCACATGGGCAAACCGGAAATGAACAAAAGATCAGAAAACGCAAAGCTACACCAAGAGACCCCATAAAAAAACAAAAACATGAAAACAAAAAGGGTCAGGAGGGGTGTGAGGGAAGCGGCTTAAACCCCGGGGAAAGGGGATTGGCAGGGAAGCCCCAACCGGGTGCAATGTGGGAATAAAGGAAGGGAAAGATGTGGCCGCCCCCCTCTTAGAGACAGGGAATCAGGGCAGCAGCCAAGATGGAGGGGCGCAATACAGGTGAGGGAAACGAGGAAGGAGGCTCCAGCGAACTGCAACGGGGAAAAAGATCTGCGAAGGAACATGTACGACTGCGGGTTTGCAGCGAAGGCGCAGGTAAAGGGAAAGGGAAATGGCACGGACCGTGACAGGTAATTACCCAAAAAAATTGGAAAACCCCAATTTGGCCCGAAAAGAAAAAAAACCTGGGATTTTAACAAAAAAAGTTTTAACGGAAATAGGAGAAATGGGGGGGTAAAGGGAAAAAAGTTAAAAATTTTTAGAAAGAAAGGGGAAACCTTAAAAAATTGAACAGGGCCCACAAAAACCTAAAAAAGGGGGAAAGGGAGGGGCTTGGTATAATGGCTTGCCAAAATTTTAGGGAAGGGCCCCGCGTTAAAAAGACACCCCGTATTAAAAATTTTAAGGAGATAAAAATGAGTTTATAGGGCGGAGTTGGAAGAGGCCGAATTTTGGGATTAACCCAAAAAAAATTTTTCAAAAAAACAACCAGGGTTTGAATTTTCCAGCCCAAAGCCAAAGCCCCCAAAAATCCCCGGGACGCCCATTGTCTTGGGGATAGATCACTTCTGGAACCTTGGGAAACCTATGGGTTCATATCTTCAAAAAACAGAAAAAAATGACCCAATATATTGCGGGATAAGGGCAATTTTTGAGATTATTAAAAAAAAATCATTGTACAGGGGTCAAGTGGATTGTCCCTTGGATATTAAATCCTTGTTTACGAATAACCATATGCAGAAGGAAAATGGTGTGAGGAAGTTTTAGTGCTGACCAAAATTAAATAACCAACATTTGGTTCCTGATGCGATTACGGATGTTATACTTCCCCATAATTTTTTCCGTTTTGGGGGGAGTTCATCTCCAGTGGGGGACATAGGGGGCCCCTTGGGCCCCCCGCACGCAAATGTTTTATTTTTTTTTTTTAAAAAAAAAATCGTTTTCCTCCCCCCTATTCCGGAAGACTATGGGGCTAAGGAAGTCGATGAGTATTTTTTTTTGTGGACGGGGGACGGCAGAGGAATTAAATTGGTTTGTTCATACTTAACGATGTCCCCCCACTCATAAAATTTTATTTAAAAAATCAGAAAACCCTTTATATTTGGATGTCTGGTCAAGAGAGAAGGTAATACATTTTTTACAACATTTTTCCCCCAAAGTACCGATCGTAATAATTCTTTCAAAAAAGCGAGCCAGCATGCCCCACATTTTTAGAGGCATTGTTAGGCCCCCCCAAATTTGTAGGGGCAGACGTATCTGTCGCCCCGGATGAAAATATGTCAAAAAAAAAGAAAAACCATCAAAAAAATTTTGTAGAAGAGGGCTATGATAACTGTGTTTTAAAAAAAAGTGGGAAAAGGGAGGTACAGGAACTAAATTGGAAGGTTTTTTGAAACCCAAGTTAAAAAGAGGAGGTGGTTTTACATATACTTCTGTATTGATCGATGCAGTTGGTTAAGAAAAACTTCAAAAAATATTGGGGGGTGTACAATCGGACCCCAAATAGGATACAGTTTAAAAAAAAAAAGCCAATGTGGATTTTTCGTAAGGGGAAACAATTTGCCCCGCCTTTGTCTCTACTGGTTTTAAAACAAAATCGGGGTATGTGCAGACTACTTTTAAACCTTTTAAAAAAAGGCCAACACCATGCCCTAAAAGCCAATGCCAAATTTTGATTAAATGAACATAAATCCCCGATTAGGGAAATTTTAAAAAAGGGGGAATTTTAATGTAGGATGGAGAAGAGAAAAAAAGCTTTTTGGGGAAACATCGTAGCACGCCATTTCCAATGAAAAAACATCTTTTGAGTTAGGTGGTGCATACTAAGAAAGTGGGAAAGCAAAGGGAAAAACAGTTTCAAAAAGAGTTGTTTCAAAAAAGAAAGGGAAAGTGGATCTTTGGAGGGCCTTAGCTCCCCAAAAAACATTAACGGAAATTTTTTTTTTGAAAGCCTTTCTCTGTCCCATTGTTTTTAAAATTTTTCTTTGTATTACTTGTTTTTATCTTGTATTGGATTTATGTTGTCAACCGGTACTTATTTTTTGTAATGAAGGTTCCGGGGTGCAGCCATAAAATGGTGGTTGCGATGGTTGGCATGTTGAGAAAAGGGGGGGGGGCCCCCCCAAAAAAGTCGACACGCGAAAGCTATCGCTCGGTCTCCGAGGGTCTCCCAGGGAAGCCCAAAAGCGGGCATTGGATCGGGTTCCTATAAAACCTTTAAACCCGGGGAATTGAATACCAATGGCGCACTGAGGCATTAAACATCCAAAAAGGGGGTTGAAAACAGGTGCCCCCACTTGGCGTTATAGGACCGTGCTTGGACGGAGCCCTGATCCCCAACAAAAAATAAGTATCCCCCTTAACTGACTTATAGAAGAATATGTTTACGTGTTTTTTTTTGAGTTGTTACAATAAAAAAAAGTTTTTAAATATATACTGATGGCCCACGAATGTGATTGGACAGTTTATACTCTTCAGCCCTTGAACATTTTTAAACAATGTGCCACAACCTTGCATGCTGCTATGGCAATTATTTTTGCTCTTTTATTTTTACTTAGCACCGTATGTTCTATAAAAGGGGTAAACACCAGGAACTGCTTTTATTTAGAATTTCTCCTTTCTGGTTCAAAAAGATTCTGAATGGAAGACAGCCAGCCTAAAGTGAACATGAACTGTGGCATAAAAAAATAGTTGCACTAATGGACAAACCCCCTTTTAAAAGTTTGTGCCTGCAGCAGGTATACTCCTTTTAATGGCACAGTCCCAAATGTTCCCTGAAGTGCCTCTGTGTTAAATGCTCTTATAAGTACATCAGATGCCTTAATTAGAATTTCAGATCTTCCCATCAGTGTCCTAACCTCAGATTCTTTCATTAACCCCTTAAGCAAGCAGCCAGTTTTGACCTCTGGGACAGAGCCCCATTTTTTGAAATTTGACATGCCACTTTATGGGAACAAACCTTTTGAAATTTTTTCCTTCCGTGGTTCAGGGACTGTTTTCTCGTGACACATTGGACCTCACGTATGAAAAGTGTATAGGTCTAAGGCTTTATTTGTTGCCCAAAGCAACCAATCTAAGCTCCTATTTCATTTCATATAGTTTTCTGTAAAAATTAAAGGGGAGCTCTGATTGGTTGCTATGGGCAACAAAGAAAGTCTTAGACCTAGACCAATTTTCATACACGTCGCCCACTGTGCTTTAAGTTAGTACTAAATTTTAGTCCATATAATCCTTATTTATGAAAAATATTAAAAGTCGTAACATTTTGAAAATGTGCCCTTTTCAAACTTCAAAAATGTGTGTGTAAAACAGATAGTTATACCACACAAAATAATTTCTAACTAGCATTTCCAAATTCTGTACGTTGGATCTTTTTTAAAATCCTTTTTTAAATTTTTTTTGAAAATAGGGCTTTTAAATTTTGTGTAGTGTTTTAAATTTTTAAAAAAAAATTAGCAAAATACATTTTTTAGGGACCATCCTTCTAACGTGGTCTAAGGGGTTGAACATTAGTTACCCCCAAAATTATATTTAAGAAAATTTAACCCCCCTTTTTTTTAATTTTAAACTGTTTAGAAAAGTTTTAAACCCTTTTGGGTTTTACAAAATTTTAAAAAAAAAAAATTTAAGGGGAAGTTTCGGGTTTTTTCCAATATTTTTTAATTTTTTATTTATTATTCTTTGAAACTTAGATTATTACAGTGAAACACAACTCAATATTGATTTTCTTGATTTTTTCCCTTTTTGAGATATCCCAATTGGTCAAGTGCATATTTGCTCAACACAAGCCCCAAAAGGGAGAAAAGCACCTTTGAATTTTTGGGGGCTTTTTTCATTAGATATTTTTGGGGGCCCCTTAAAGGGTTTTTACCCTAAGAGGCTAAAACTTAATAAACTCCCCTAAACAGATTTCATTTGGGAAACTACTCCCTTTAAGGGGGTAACCAGGGGGGTTTTTTTTTAGTTTTTAACCTACAGGTGTTTCACAGATTTTTTTAACGTTAGGTTGTGACAATAAGAAAATATATATTTTTTCCCAAAAAATGTAGTTTAAGCTGTTGTTGCATTTGCAAATCAGAACAGGTAAAACTTTCCGAAACTCACCTCATTTTGACTTCAATACTCCTCAGGGAATTCATCTAGAGATGTATTGTGCATTTCAGGCCCATAGGTGTTCCACAGTTTTTTTTTTTTAACATTAGCTGTCAAAATGGAAAAAAAAACAGTGATTCTGTCATTATTTTTTGTATTCCATTCTTAATTCTTACAGCATTCACCATGTGGTATAAATGACATGATAACTTTATGTGGGTCCATGCAATTACAACAATATCAACTTTTATAGTTGTTATAAGCTTTAATACACTAAAGAAATGCAGTATACGTAGCTGTGTAGGGGCTTGTTTTTTGCAAGTTGAGTTGATGTTTTTATTGGTATCATTTTTCAGGGGACATGACTTTTTGATCTTATTTTAATCTGTTTTTTGGGAGTCAGTACAAGAAAATACAGCAATTCTGGTAGTGTTTTTTTATTTACAGTGCTCACCGTGCAGTATTTGTGACAAGTTAGTTTTACTTTGTGGGTGGATAAATTCACAGTGATATACAGTTTATGTATAGTGTTTTATGTTTTAACGTATTAAAAAATGTGTTTTTATTGTATAAAACAATATTTATGCATTGCCATCTTCTTATAGCCATAACTATTTTATTTTCTCATATACGGTGCTGCGTAAGGGCTTTTTTTTGCAGGATGAACCGACATTTTCATTGGTACCTGTTAAGGTTTTATTTGACTTTTTATTCTATTTTATGTGAACAAAAAAGGGTTTTTTTAGGTTTTTTTTATGCTGTTCATCATGCGGGTTAAATAGCATGACAGATTTAAAAGCTTCCGGGTTGTCATGAAAGATGTCGGCACTCTAAAATTACATCGCGGGGATGCGGGTGGAGACAGGAGTTCCCTCCTTCTGTCTTTCCCTAAGCTGCCGCAGTCGCAATTGACAGCAGGCTCCAGTTGTGGCCAACAGTGCATGGAGTCTGCTACAATATACAGCTGACTTCATAGTTACATAGTTACATAGTTAATACGTTTGAAAAAAGACACATGTCCATCAAGTTCAACCAAAAGTGGGGAAAATGTGGGTGAAAGGACGGAGACAAGGATTTTAAGCCCAGCCTTCCCACTGGTTAATGCCCCGAAACCCACAAGGCAAGAACCAATCTGCTCCAGTGGAGACCCTATCTCTGACCCCAGAGCCTCCACCAGCCAGGATCCAGAATTTTACACAGCTACATACGCATTCATATTCTTTAGTTTCAGGTAGTTATCTAAATCTTTCTTGAAACTCTCTACAGTTCCTGCTGTGACCAGCTCCTCAGGCAGGCTATTCCATGGATTCACAGTTCTTACAGTGAAGAACGCCCTTCTCCTCTGGAGATTGAATCCTTTTTATTCTCATGTGCTGTTTCTGTGGGCTTTGCATGATTTCCTGGACTTTCAGGAATGTCCGATTGCTCTAAGTGCTCACAATCAGGACATTCATAAACATCCAAATGCGCAAAAGACTTAGGGCCACATATATGATCCTTTTTAGGTCTAAAACTCACTTTTTTGCCCATAGGTTACTATGGGCAAAAGAGTGAGTTTTAGACCTACACAGTTTCATACATGTGGCCCTTAATGTCTTACATGCCATTGGCCAAAAATAGTACTTGTTAATAACAGCATAATCGCTACTCTTAAAGGGTATAGATTGTATCAGAGCAGGGACAAGGCATTTTAGTACCCTAGGCAAATATGGCAAGTGGCACCCCCAAGAAAATTGAAATACCTGAGCCTAACCTAACCATTTTTGATGGTGTTCTCCATGCTAGTTAAATAAGGTGATACTTTAACAGCCAATGTTTACATTAACAGAAGACATGGGCTCCTTTTTAGTGGTATTTGACATTTCCATGTTCTCTAAAAGTCTTTAGAAGAAAATAAAATACACTATACTACTGTATATACTAAATACAAAAACTTTGATGAGTGGGCCTAATCCAAACAGTTCATGAGATGCAGAAAAATCTTGGGCGACATCTACGAATTCGCATGCGCCATTTATGTAACTTTGCGCCGAAACATCAGTTCTAAATAGATATAAACTAGTATATAAAATGACAGAATGAATGAAAATTGGTGCATAGAATGTTATGTGCCAAACTTTGAATGGCAGTTTTGCACCAAACTTTGGCATATTAAAATGTGTCATCAGGCGCACATTGCGCCATTTTGGTCATACTCCTTTTCATACATATATAGAACCAGCAATATACTGCAAAAAAATGGCGAAGGCAAATTCATAGATGTCACTCTTTGTATCTTGCTCAGTAATCATTTATTTTTGTTTTTTTTTGCTGATCTTTTATTTACCTTTATGAAAATATTGTTTCTTTGCTTCTGAAACCTTCTCCATAAATTTCTTCTGCTTTCTTTCTTATTTTAACCTTTATTTATTTTATGCAGTATGCTATATTTATTTTCTTGACATTTTTGTTTAAGGCCTCGTTCACACGGCTTATTTGGGCACGGATTGGCGCCGTACTCCACGCCGGATTTGCGCTTCAGTACGGCGCCAATCTGTCCCTGTCATTACGGTAATCCACTGCTCTCATAGAGAACAGTGGATCCCTCGCTCCTCCCACTCGGCGAATCCGCCGGGCGGGGGGAAACTGACATGCAATTATTTACAGCGCGTACGCGCGTAAACAATGCATTGTCTATGGGGCGGGAGCGGCGCCCTGCCACCTCCGGCCCCGCCCCGTCCGCCCTTATTCAAAGCGGATTTGTGAGCTCAATACGGCTCACAAATCCGTCGGGAATAAGCCGTGTGAACATGGCCGTAGAAATATATTATTCTTGTTATGCTTTGCTTTATTTTCTAAATCATCCCCTTGTCCTGTTTTTTTTATAAATATTTTAACTTTTTTTTTTGCTTTCTTTGAGTTCATTGAGTTGCTTTTCTTATGTAAAATTTATTATGTTAGTAATCAAATTTCGGTTTGATTTTGATATTTTTCTTTTTTATAATTAAAATCTTACAAAATGCTTTTTTATACTTCTGTATTGTATTCATCAAAATGTCGGTCAGCATTTATTCGACATACAGCAATAGCCGACACACCACAGACTTTGCTGAGACTTGTGGTGCACCATTGTTCTAACATCTTTTCTTTTATTTTTAGCCTGCTGTGATGTGTTTGTAATCACTGATAATACTAAGATAAGGGTGCTTCACACGGTGCGTTTTTGATGCGTTTTTTTCAATGCGTTTTTTGTGCAGGAAGGTGATTTTTGTGCAACAATGTACAGCATTAATTGCTGTGCCTTCCTGCACAAAAAATGCATTGAAAAAACTGCATCAAAAACGCACCAAAAACGCACCGGGTGAAAGCACCCTAACTCTGTAAATGCCTGATTGAGAACAGGATTTATAATACATGCTGTATTATTTCAATTAATTGGTATTACTTAATTTTATATTATATAATTGTAGTTACATTTTATAGATAATTTTATATTTTGTGGATACTATATTGTGAGGAAAATATATATAATTTAAAATTAATTTTATATTATATAATGTAATGTTTGTTTTATATTATTTAATTGTATATAATTTGATAATTATGCATTTCTTTGTATTATCTTAGTGGTATAAGTTGAGAAAAAAATGATATTTTTTGGCAAATCTACTGTATTTCCACTAAGAAAACTTTGGGCTCAGACAGACGACTTTTAACTTGGTCTGGCTGCTCTGACAGTTATGCGCCTAGTTTAGGTGTTCGACATTAATAAATGTGTCTAATCCTATGAATCTGGTGCGACAAAGTGCAAATTGCGCCAAAGTTTGCAGTGTGACTGTTCATACATCTATAGAACAGGTTCTTGGCCTCTAATCAAGCCAGAATACTAGCCCAGGTCTGTTCATACATGTGGCTATGAATGGGGCTGCTTCAGTGTTCTGGCATACTTTGAGCCCAAAAACTGTCTCAGCCCTGTTCTGTAGATATATGAACAGACATACGCCAAAACTTGTGCATTCAACACCAGACACAACACTTTTGAATGCGCCAAGAATGTTCAAAAGGTTGGCGCAAAACTGTCAAATAAATCCAATGTTTGGTGCATAACACTCTTTCATACATACTTGAAAGATTTGAACGGACCAGCTTCACTCATTGGGTTTCCAGTTAAAAAATGAATTTATTTGAACAAAAATTATTAAAAAGCAAACAATGCTCATAGAGATGGAAGATCCCAGGAAAAACATGCCTAATCACCAAGTCAAAGACATGCTGACGTGTTTCGGAGGTAAGACCTCCTTATTCGTAGCCTTGTTATCTATTGTCCCGGAGCTACTCTTATACTACTTCCTGTTCAACGCCCAGAAAGTCAAGCGTTCGACATATACAACTAAACATATGAAACACTTAATAAAACCTTATTATATATAGTAATCAAAAATGTTTGTATAGTAACTAAACAAAGGAATGTCTAAAAATAAAGATATGCTTGGATCGGATCTAATAATGATATATTATGTCTTGGCGCAGATTAAGACCTGACGGAACCGAGTTTGTAGATGAAAGATCCACAAGGCTTCCCGGCTCAAGAGTTTTTTTTTACCAAATCGCCTCCTCTAGTGAATCTAAACACTTTTTCGATGCCCATAAAAGATAAACCTGAAAGATCTCCACCATATGCTTGCAAAAAGTGTTGATATTTTAAGAGACAGAGATCTGAGGGCATCTGACAAATGTTTATGAATAGGGACCTTTAAAGATCCTGTCGTACAGCCTATGTACTACAGTTTACAAATATTGCAATTGATGGCATACACCACATGTTTTGTATTGCAGTTAATATATAACTTCATTTTAAAGATTTTTTGGTTACTGTATGAGGATATACTGTCAGATCGTTGGACATAGTGACAAACTTTACAAATGCGATGGCTGCATCTGTTAAAGCCAGTTTCTTTAAGCCACCCAACTGACCTCTTCATTAAACTCCAAAAAAGACTTGGAGACAAAAGAGAGCCTATAGTGGCGGGCCTACAAGGGGCAAAATGAACATTATCTTGTAGCAACTTTTTTAGAGTTTCATCTAAAAATAGAAGTGGTACATATTTTTTTTCAATAATGTTTACTATTTGCTTATATTGTGGGATAAAAGGAGTAGAATAAGTAATGAATGAACCTGATTTATTCTTTTTTTTGGATTTTTTTCATAGCAGATCTGCCCTATCAATATTCATGATTTTCTCCCTAGTGTGTGATCATGCTCTCAAACTCTGTCTGTGTCACGGTTCATGCCGCAATCCATGCCTGGGACCATCGACGTGTCTGTGCCTTCCATGTTTCCACTACGGCTCCCTGGTTGGGGGTCCGGTGGCGTGTGTCCCGTGTTCCTGCTGCTACAAGCGTACATACCCCGCAGTGGTGTCCGGCAGCACTTAGTACTCACCAACCCTTGCTTCTGCTTCCTGCCGTCCTGTGCATGCGCTGGCTACCACTAGAGAGCTCGTGCCTCTGCTCTGTTATTTAAAGGGACAGTGTCCCAATTACCTGGACAGTGACCTTTAACCTTCTGGGATATAAGGAGCTTCCTGTCCTTGATTCACCTGAGCTTCTTACCTGCTCCTGGGTTTTGCTGTTCAAGAGTTAACCGCTGAGATGCCTGTAGTCAGTTCGTTCGGTCCATCAGAGTTCCTGGCTGCCATTACCTGCTGATCTTGCACCTGTTTATTTCTGTTGTTCCTGCTGTTGCACCTGTCCAGTTATATCTACTGTATTCCTGCCATTGCATCAATCTGCTACTATCTGCTGTTATCTGTTGCTGTACCTGTCTGCGTCCTTCCTGGATCTGTAGTCCTCCTACAATTATATATCTGCTACCATTGCTTCCAGTGTCCCTGTCCTGCACCTCGGCTGTCGTGCTGCGGGCTTTGGTGAAGACCGGGGGCCCCTTGGACTCCACTATCTGGCGTGGTTTCCATCTCTATCATCTTCACCCGTGGTGATCACAGTGGATTCACACCTATTAACCAACGCTCGACGTGTCAGTGCCTACTGTCACTGTCTGCTACATGTCTCCATTTCAAAATTCTCGTATTCATCTGGATTGATACAGTTACGTTTTATCCTAATTAACTCTCCTTGAGAAATATTATGTATAATGTGACGAGGGCGGCACGAACTGGCATGATTAATTGAATTACGTGAAATAGTTTTCCAGTAGGGAATTACCTCAATTCTCCTACTCTCAGATATTAAGGTCACATCCAAAACATCAATGGAGCTCAGTTGGAAATTATAATTGAATCTCAGATTCATTCTATTGGAATTGATGTAATAAACAAAACATGGAGCCAGGTCCTCATCCCCCTCCGACACCTGGAGGATGTCATCTATTTAATGACCATACCACCTGATGTGGGAAGAGAAGAGGACCTTCCCCCCAAAAAGACATTTTTCCTTCCATAGGGATATTTGCCAGGGATGGGGAGAATCGGGCTCCTATCAAAGCTCCGCAACTTCGTAAAAAAACTGGTTGTCAAACATAAAATAATTATAACCCATGAGGTATTCTGTGACTTCCACCATGAAGAGTTGTTTCTCTGAGGAGTAAGCACTATACTTTCTCAGGTGGTTGGCAAGGGCCGCGAGGGCCTGGTCATGTGGGATGCAGAGGTACAAACCCATGACATCACAGGACAACCAGGCCCCCAATCCACCTTTTCAATAGTGTCCACCAAATATAACCAGGGAGCTCTGTCACCAGGGGTTGTAACTGTAAATCTAACCATGTCCCTAATTCTTCATTGAGAGAGCCTATCCCTGGTACATAACGGATCTAGAAAGTCTACGTGAAACCCCTTTATGTATTTGTTAAGTGCAAGATGTATTGGAATTGTCAGGTGAGGATATTAGATGTAAGAATTACCTTTTGTTCTACCCTAATTTTAATTAGTTGTGTCTGTCTTGTGCATGACATGTCAGAGATGTAAGCCGATCAAGACCGGCAGGATTCTGTACGTCACCCTCGGCAACGTATAAAGAGTTCCGGGCGCTACGCTGGGGAGCTCACCAACTCCTCTCACAGGCATGTACTGAGATCAGGGAAGTGCTGCTGCTGCTTGCTGCTGATTGTGATAACTCTTACTGAAGAACTGATTTTTATACAGCGATTTTTGTGGGGTGTCTCATGCTTGTCTCAGAGACTGCTTCTCTTTAATGTTCTATTTCTGATTTTTGGGGTATTGGATCGTGAATTCAGTGTGCGACCACTGCAGCTGCATATACATTTTTATGCTATCTGCTCACAGCACAATTGAATATCCAAGGGGGGGATCTAAGCCATTCGCTGTTTGTATTCTTTAAAGAAACAGCGTTTTTACAATACAAATACCACTTCATTTTTTGGCTGCTCAATTCCTTTGCGCAATTTTTACATCCAGGGGTTAATTAAGCGTTTGTTTTTCTGCTGTGGTGGACTCCAAGATAAAACCTCTTTTACCACCGCCTAAAAAAATTAACCTTATTTCCTGTAGCCTATTCACAAGCGATGGTTATTAAAATTTTTTCTCTTTTAGTGTAGTGTAAAAAAACACGCCATTGTAACACCTACAAAAGCTCGTAGTTTGTGGTTGCTCAATTGTTTGCCGCATTTACTAGACATCAGGGGTTAATTAAGCGTTGTTTTTCTGCTGTGGTGACTCCAGATAAACCGTCATTTTCAACCGCCAAAAAATACAATTATTCCTGTAGCATAAATCAAAAGCGAAGTTAATTACAAATTTTTTTCTCGTTGTTGTGAAGCGAAAAACACGCCATAGTAACACGCTACAAGCTTCGTAGTTTGGTGTTGCTCATTTTTGGCACAATTTTACATCACAGGGGTTAATTAAGCGGTGTTTTTCTGCTTGGATACTTCCCAAGAAACTGTCCTTTTTCACCGCTAAAAAAATTAAATTTCCTGTAGCATAATCACAACGTAAGGTTAATTACAATATTTTCTCTTGTTTGCGTAGCATAGAAAACACGCCATTGGTAACACGCTACAAAGCTCGTATATGTGGTTGCGTCAATTGTTTGGCGCAATTTTACATCTACCAGGGGTTAATTAAGCGTTGTTTTTTCTGCTGTGGTGGACAAAAAGTAAACGTCTTTTTCACCGCCAAAAATAACAATTTTCTGTAGCATAATTCACAATCGAAGGTTAATTACAATTTTTCTCTTGTAGTGTAGAGTAGAAAACAACGCCATTTAACACGCCACAAAGCTCGTAGTTTGTGGTTGCTCAATATGTTTTGGCGCAATTTACATCCAGGGGTTAATTAGCGTTGTTTTCTGCTGTGGTGTACTCCAAGAAACCTCATTTTCACCGCCAAAAAATACAATTTTCCCTGTAGCATAAATCCACAAGCGAAGGGTTAATTACAATTCTTTACCACAATTTACATCTAGGAGTTAAATTAAGCAGTTGTACTCTATTAAAAGAAACTTTGGTTTTACAACCACCACAGAAGGAAAGTTCTGTAGCATAATTCATATCCGAAGGTTAATTAAGCCTGGTATGTGCTTCTTATTCCAGTAAAATACTACAGAGTTTTTAAAAAACCTGGCACATCAAGACAATTTTTCCTGCCCATTTTGTGGAGCTCAATTTAAATCCAAGGGTTACTAAAGCTTTTTACTTGGGTTCATTTTTTGGATCAAATACAGTGTGTATTTTTTCATATACAGATATCATCAAATCAACAGTGTCTGTACATTTAGAACAAAACCGTATGTCAGACATGAGAGTGTCAGGCTCTTGCAACCTTCCTCTGTCCCATCCGTTTCCCTCAGTCCATAGATCTACTATGTGGTCAGGGCTCAGTGCCACTATATAGCGAGATAACAATTTGAGGAGGGCAGTCAGCAGCTACTTGCAGCGAAGAAAGGGAGCCAATATACTGCTTCTTAGCAGAGGGGAATGCGGCGAAAGTATTAGATGTTGAGAGTGGCATGGTAGGTCATTTTGGTGAGGGTCAGCCTCTGCATACCCGAGACTGGGTGATGAGACAGCAGTAATGATGAAACACAAATAGATGATGAGTAGCCGACCTGCACTAGGAGCCGGTGAGGCAGGCTTCATCATCGTCAGGAGAAGAGGGGCTCAGTCTTTGCGCGGCAGGCAGTCGGCGCAGGCCAGCAAGAGGTTGTGTGCCGTGCTCAGCAGGAGTAGGCAGCAGTGGTAGGATCGGGAGCAAGCGCCACGGGTTAAAAAAGCCGCTTCGCAGGTCAAGAAAGTACGGCACAGGGGGCTCAGCGAGGCCAGCTGCGCGCAGTAGTCACTCCACTCATGCGAGCTTTGGCGGTAAATAACAGATACTCTGCGGTGTGGCTGTTCTTTGCTAAGACCCTGGAGGAGCTGAATATGGATATAGATGTAGAATCTGGTGGGCAGAAAGTGAAGCGTGGCCAGTGAGCTAACGTTGGCACCAAACCCTGCGTCAACACATGCAAGCATCACCAATCGGGTGGCCTGGGAGAAACGTGGCTCAGATGTGGTGGATCCTTCCTGCCGGCCCGCAGCAACAGCAGCAGCAGCAGCGCCCTGTGGGCATTGCATGCCATTGCAGCCATCAATGCTCCACCACCTCTGCAGAAGGAGCGTATTCTCTTTGCCATCATCCTCCACTTCCCGGAGTCCAGATGCTCCTCTCCTCTCCTAACTCATGGCTCCACAGTCTTTTCTAGCGAGGCGATTGCAAAGAAGACAACAGTATTGTCGTCCTAACCAACCTAAGTGTGCAGCAGCTGACCCGTGCTCTTGTCCAAAGTTGTTGGTACTCAGCAGTCCCCTCCCTTTCCAAATGTGGACTTCTGCAACCGTCAGAAGAACTAATTGGCTTGTGCCGAGCCGAGATGAGAGTCTCTAAGCTTGTACTTTCTTCCAAAAAGGCAGTATCCAGCACTGTCATAAATATGTAGAACAAAAGTGGAGGCCCATCCTAGAGCTTATCGGTTTGTTCCAAGGAGCACGCACGCTGATGTCTGGAGCTGTAACTACGGTCATTGGCCAGTACATTCGTTTGTTCTTGTTTTTTTATTTTACGGCCCACTGGGTGAATGTGCTTCCTGCAAATTCCACACCAACAACAACATGACAGGAGAGCCGCTTTGCTCCTCCACGTTGTCAAAACTGGATCGCGGCTCCTGCGCCAAAGTCCTCGCCTCTCCCTCCACCACCACCATCTCAGCCTCCACAGAGTACAGCACTCCATCATACCACATGTGTAGGGCACAGCGAGTGTCACGCTGTTCTAGAACCTGGCTTCCATCGGCGAACTGAAGTCCCACAGGGGAGGAACTGCTCCGCGTCATGCAGCGAAGAAATCGATGTGTGGCTTCTCCGCGCCAACTGCAAATCGGAACCATGGGTGACAGACAATGGGAGGAACATGGTGTCTGGCGCTGCAAACCGAGAGGAACTTCCATGCGCCCTGCATGGCGCAGTCGTGTTCAATCTGGTTGTGAAAAGGTTCCTGAAAGTCTCCAACCGATCTTCAGAAGATTCTGAAAATGGCCAGGAAACGTGGCATGCACTTCATCCATTCCTAACAAAGCCAGGAACACCCTCCTCGAGGATGCAGCGGCAGAACTCCGTCCCCCCAACACACTCTGAGAATGCTATGGTGTTCCACCGTTGGAATTCCAGCCGCAACATGTTGGACCGACTGTAAAAACGAGAAAAAGGCCATTAACGATTTTTTGATGATACCAGGCGGACAGGAGTACTCCCCCTGTGTAACTTTGATGTCAGCCAGGTGGCAGCTCATGCGTTGACAACACCTGGCCGTTTGTTGTGGCCATTCGAGGAGCCACGTTATTTGTCATCGAGCAGGACTACGGGATGAATAATAACGTCATTCCACTGCTTCATGTCCTGGAACAGAGTGGCTGAAAAATTTGTCTGGGCAGGCGGGACTGGAGACGTGGCGACAACATCTCGAGCCAACAAGAGTCTGTGGGGAACTGAAAATTGGAGGGTAGGAATTGGATCAGTAAGCATTGTCTGGTGAAATGAGTGGAATTACTACCCAGGTGACAAGAGAGGAGGAGCAGGAGCAGCTGGAGGAGGTGGATGGAGATGAGAAAGACGAGGCAGATGACCCCCAAGCACCGTGGCAGTATACAGTGGAAATGGAGGCAGGGAGCCCCTCGGAGTCACTTGTGCAGATGGCCCGCAGCATGCTTATTTGCCTGGCTAGTGACAGCCGAATAGTCAGCATCCGGCAGAGGGATGACTTCTGGCTCTCCACCCTATTGGACCCTCGCTACCGGTCCAAAATGGGAGCCTTTTTCCCAGCTATTGAGAGGGAGGACAAACTCAAATACTATAGGGAAATCCTCCGTAATCAGTTGGCCGCTGCCTATGTGCGGCATCGTCCCTCCTCTGACAGGTCTGACCGGGGGTTCCTCAGCGCTCACGTACTACTGCCGCGGCTGCTGGGGGAAGGTGGGGGGGTAGGAGCAGTACCAGCTCCATCAGCAGTAACCTAAGTCTGGAGTCACTGATGAGCAGCTTCCTTCACCCGCCTAGTGAGGAGGGTAGTCGCCAGCAGCAGCAGCAGGACCTGGAGCAGTCCCTGAACCAACAGGTGGTCGCGGGACTACTTTGGACAGCACTCTGCCACCCCAAGTTAGAAGATCTGCTGGACTTAATGGGCAGCCCACAAAACTGGATGTGTGGCCGCAACTCACCGAGTGTTGCAGGGAGAAGCTGTCACTGCCTGGCAGTAGTGTGGCATCAGAGCGGGTGTTCAGACGTGGCGGGGGCCATCGTTACCCAAGGAGAACCGCTGGCCACGGGTAAATGTGGAACAGATGACCTTTGTCAAGTGAATCAGGCGTGACGGCAGTATTTGCACCAAACCAATGCTTTAGGCGTCATGAATACATCCGACATGTCGCACTCACCCTAACTGTGTGAATGGAGTCTGGGTTCAAACTCCTGCCTCAGCCACTATTCTGATGATGCCCCATCCCGGCCTGATGCCACACATCTGCTGACGTGTTCTCCATCTGCGACCAACCATTCTTTTCAAAGGGACTGGTATTGCAACCACACCTCCACACTCTGTCATTGTGCTACTTGTCTGACCTCATGCTGCTGCTGTGGCTGCTGCCGTAGACCTCCATCACTGTGTCATTGTGGCTACTCTGTGGCCTACTCTGTTTTTGCCACCATCCAGAATGTATTGTGCCAGCTGCTGGACCATCATGCTGTGGCTGCGGCTGATGCCGTGGCCTCCACACCGTGTCATTGTCCACTCTGTGGCCATATCTCCTGTTTTTGCCACCTCCAGAATGTCATTGTGCCACTGCATGACCTACATGTGCTGCTGTGGTGCTGCACGTGACATCCACACTGTGTCATTCTTGTGCCACCTGTCTGAACCTAATGCCTGCATGCTGTGGTGCTGCGTGACCTCCACCAACTGTGTCATTGTTCCACTCTGTGGCCTTATACTGTTTTTGGGCCACCTACGAGAATGTCATTGTGCCACTGCCTGACTTATGCTGCTGCCTGTGGCTGCTGCCGTGAACTTCCTCAATTGTGTCTTTGTGCCACTGTCTGACTCATGCTGCTGCTGTGGCTGCTGACGTGACCTCACCACACTGTGTCTTTGTACACTCTGTGCCATTATCCTGTTTTTGCCACTCCAGATGTCATTTGCCACTGCCTGACCTCATGCTGCTGCTGCCCGTGACCTCCACACTGTGTCTTGGTGCCCACTGCCTGACCTCATGATGCTGCTGTGGATGCTGCCGTGACTCCACACTGTGTCATTGTGCCAACTGTCTGACCTAATGCTGATGCTGTGGCTGCTGCACGTGACCTCACACTGTTGTCATTGTCCCTCACTCTGTGCGCACTACTCATGTTTTTGCCACCTCCAGGCATGTCTTGTGCCTAATGTCTGACTCATGCTGATGCTGTGGCTGCTGCGTGACCTCCACACTGTTTCATTGTGCCATGCCTGGACCTCATGCTGCTGCTGTGGCTTGCTGCCCTGACCTCCTACACTGTGTCATTGTGCACTGTACTGACAATCATGCACTGCTGATGTGGCTGATGCCGTGACCTCCACACTGTGTCATTTGGTCCCACATCTGTGGCCCTACTCCTGTTTTTGCCTCCTCCAGAATGTGATTGTGCCACTGGTCTGACATCATGTTGCGGGCTGTCGGCTGCTGCCCAGTGACATCCTCTGTGGTCATTGTCACCACTCTGTGAGGCCTACTCTGTTTTGGCCACCTCCAGAATGTCATTGTGCCTCTGCTGACTCATGTGCTGATGCCGTGACCTCCACAACGTGTCATTGTGCCACTGACTGACCTAATGCTGTGCTGTGGCTGCTCCGTGACCGCACACTGTTGTCATTGTCCCATCTGTGGCCCACTCCTGTTTTTTGCAACCTCCAGATTGTGATTTGTTGCACTTGTCTGACCTCTTGCTGGTGCTTTGGCTCTGCCGTGACCTACACACTTGTGTCATTGTACCCACTCTGTGGCTACTCCTGTTTTTGCCAACCTCACGAATGTCATTGTGCCCATGTTCGGACCCTATGATGCTGTTGTGAGTACTGCTGCCGTGACTTACACACTTGTGTCATTGTGCCGACTGTCTGACCTCATGCTGCTTGCTGTGGCACTGGCTGCTGTGTACCTACACACTCTGTCATGTGCTCACTGTCCTGACCTCATGGCTGCTGCTGCCGGGATAACACTGTTCTATTTGTGCCCCACTCATGTGACCTATTCCTGTTTTTGCCACCTCCAGAATGTCATTGTGCAACTGTCTGACTCATGCTGCTGTGGCTGCCGCTTCACCTCCACACTCTGTCATAATGTTCGCCACCTGAGCTCTCAGCTTGTTTTTTTTCCAGCTTTCTTGGGCATGACTTTATCAGGAACTATTTCCGCTTCAGTTTTTCTTTTTGGTCGTGTTTTGCCCTCTTAAGTGGCCAGGGAATTTTATAGTGAAGCGATTCTAAGAGCGGCGACATTCATGTGCGTTGTCCTACCTAAAACACTACATTGTATTGAAGACCAACCAAGCTCCTTCGGCATTATTTTAAGCATGGCACAACGTTTCTCAGCACCTCTGCAGGCTCTGTGCAGCCAGGAAATAGCTGTTTTTTTAACGTGAATGATTCGTCCCGAAGTAATTCCGGAATCGAGTTATTTTTTGCCGAGAATTCGGCGAATGTGAACGAACGAATTTGGGGAAATTCGCCCATCTCTAGTCACAGGGTTCATCCGAAAGCCTCTTCTCCTGCGGGAATGTGCTTCTTTTTCATAAAGAAGAAAGGTGGATCCTGATAAGATTACCATAATGTATAAAAAAAAACTGCTTTTAATCACTGAACTGTTTGACAGAATTCATGGGGAGAGAATTTTCACTAAGATGGATTAAAGAGGGAAACAAGGGTAACGAATGAAAGATGGCCTTTAACACTTATTATGCCCTTTGGTCTTGACAATACTGTGTTTCAGGAATTTGTCAATGACATCTTCTGAGATCTTCTCTATATCTCTGTGTTCGTATCTTTGGATGACATCCTGATATTCCGTTCTGATCTACCTACACCATTAAAGACACGTTGGTCCTGCAGAACCTACAAGTAAATAAGCTATTTGCTAAACTGTCAAAATGTGTCTTTGAGAAATCTTCCCTACCCTTCCTAAGTTACATTGTCTCAAGCCAGAGTCTCAAAATAGACCCTGAGAAGGTCTCTGCAGTTCTCTCCTAGTCTCACCCTCAAGGCCTGCAGGTCATCCAGTGGTTCATGGGTTTCATCAACTACTACAGGCAATTTATTCCAAATTTCTCTTCTCTCATAGAACCCATCTCTGCTTTAACCATGAACGGTGCTAACACCAAGTCCTGGATGGAATTGACTGTGTCAGCCTTTCAACAGTTAACAGATGCCTTGATGAAAGCTCCTATGTTGCACCATCCTGATCTGAACAAACAGTTTCTTCTAGAAGTGGATGCCTCTTCTATTGGAGGGGTGGCAGTTAGTGTTGAGCGATTACGTTGGACATCGACATCGGTCGGTTGGGTCGAATAGATCGGACATCATCATCGAATGATAGTCGATGGGCGATGGATAGATTATCGATCGATGACCATTAAAGTCTATAGTAAGAGCAAACAACACCGTCATTCTTACACCAAACAGGGCTGGAGGAAGCTGGAAATTAAAAATCCACAACAGTCAAATGGATACGTGTGCTTCATTCTTAGGCAACCAATTGGTTTATTAAAATGACCACAGAAAAAAAAATCACAGACCGCTTTCACTATCCCTGTTCTTTGTACACGCATGACACTTAACCTGCTCACCACAAATCATAAAAGTTGCCAGAACGGCAGTATGATTTGAACCATAATTTTACTTGAACTGGACATTGAATATCCCTGTCTGGAAACGAGAATGAGGCCCCAAACCTGCATGACCCACACAGATTTAAAATTGCCGGAAAAGAAAAAGGGTTCTTTCTAATACATTTTAGTTGACTGGACATTGACTATCCTGCCTGGGACACAGCATGAGCCCCAAATCCTGCATGTCCCAAGATCCCCAGATCTAAAAGTTGCCGGAAAAATGCAAGTCTTTCAACCACCACTTTAGTTTTCACTGGACCATTGACTATACCATGTCTGGGCCACAAGCATGAGCCCCAAACCTGCATGAACCCAGATTAATAAGTGCAGGATAATTAAGTGTGTCTTTCAACCACCATTTTGTTTTCACTGGTCATTGACTATACCTGTCCTGGGCCACTGCATGAGCCCAAACCTGCATGACCCCACATTTAAAAAGTGCTGAAAAAGGAGTCTTTCAACCACCATTTTAGGTTTCACTGGACATTGGGACTATACCTGTCCTGGGCCACAGCATGAGCCCCAAAACCTCCATAACCCCCACATAAAAAGTGATGGAGAAAGGAGTCTTTCAACCACCATTTTTGTTCATGGACATAGACTATCCCCTGGTCCCGGGGGCACCAACCGCATAGCCACATAACCTGCATGAACCCCAGATTAAAAAAGTGCCGGGAAAAGGAGTCTTTCAACCACCAATTTTAGTTTCACTGGACATATACTGGTCCTGTCCTGGGTAGCACTTGCCCATTAGTATGAGTGCAGACCAATTGAGCTTGCACTTGGAAATTACTGTGTGGTTAAGCTCCTGTTCACCCAGGTGACCCTTTTTCTGGCATTTTTTTCTCATTTTACTCACACGTGCTGGAGGATAATTGTCTCTGTACTTTGTTCTTCTGCGTGCTCCAATACTCCATGTCTATGAATAACCTACTTGGTCAAGTCTTCCTGTACCTCCTTGTTACAATCAGAGGAATTTTTTTACCAGGCTATTTTGTACATGCAGTTTTTAGTAGTTTAATTTCTAGAACAACCATTTTTAAAATAGGATGGAATCCCACCATGTCTTTGTTTCTTCTTTTTTAATGTGTATTAAAGGGTTGTCTCATTACAAGGTGTGGATGATAGCTCTGTTAAAGATCTTGCAAAAACAAGTCATTTTGCAAGCTGTGTCCATTAACAGTGTCCTACTCTATTCACTGTTCTGACTGCACCATAACCCTTGAGCACTCTTGACAATTGTGTGGAACTAATGTCTGTTTGAAACAACATTTTGTTTTATTTTCAGGACCTCTGTAGTATAGCTTGATGTCAAGCAAGATGCCCCCAAAAAATTCAAAGCATGTACCCTTGAGCCACTTTGGGGGACATGTTGAAGAACAAATGTCTGTTAGAAACACAACATTTTTTTATAATAGGACCTGTTCTTTTTAGGGTTTTTTGTATAGCTGCATTTGTCAACATGCATTAAATGACCTAAAGTGAAAAAAATACGTATCTGTAATGTATTGGATATTAAAAGTGTATTTTTTGGACTATCAATTTCAACCTGTGGTAACTACACAATTGATGGATTCATAATTTAACTGCAAAAGTGATCTTATCATACAAAGCTGGCCTGCGCCAAAGTGAAAAAAACTCGTATTGAATTGTTTTTCGGATAATACAAGTATTTTTGGCACTTTCAATTCACTGTGGTGGACTAACAAATTTGCTGTATTCACATTTAAGTGCAAGGTGCCCTCAATGAACAAAGCTGTAGTGGCCAAAGTCTAGTCTTCAGAGCATAGATACTCAGATTGATCTGTTAAATGTATTCGGATAATAAAAGGTATTTTTTGGCACCTCCGGCGGATGGATCATGTTCCCTGTGGGTAAACTATCACATTTGCTGATTCAAATTTAACTGCAAGGTGGCTCTATCAACAAATCTGGACTGGGCATAAGTGCAAAAAACTCGTATCCTGTAATGTATTCGGATAATATTAAGGTATTTTTGGCACATTTTTCAATTAACCTGTGGTGAATACAAAATTGCTGATTCACATTTAGTGCAAGTGCCTCAATGAACTAAGCTTAGTGACGCCAAAGTCAAAATAACACGTATCTGTAATGTATTCGGATAATAAAAGGTATTTTTTGGCACTATCAATACACCTGTGGTGATACAAATTGCTTGTCATTCAATTTAACTGCAATGTAGATCTATCACAAAGCTGGCCTGCGCCAAGTGAAAACCCAAAAAAAACACGAATCTGAATTGTATTCGGATAATTCAAGGTATTTTTGGCAGTTTCAATTCACTGTGGTGACTACAAAATTGCATGTATTCACATTTTAAGTGCAAGGTCCCTCATTGATCAAGCTGTAGTACGCCAAAGTAAAAATAAACACGTTATCTGTATGTATTCGGATCTATAAAAGGTATTTTTTGGCACCTATCACTTCTCCTGTGGTGTCTACAAAATTGCAGTATTCTAATGTTAAGTGGCAATGGTGCCTTAATGAACAAAGCTGTTAGTGCGCCAAAACAAAAGTCAAAATACACGTATTCATGAAATTTATTCGGATAATACAAGGTATTTTGCTCCTATCAACCTTGTGCTGATACAAAATTGTGGATTCTAATTTAACTGAAGGTGGATAATCAAAAAAGGTTTTGGAATGGGCAAATTTGAAAATGAACTAACCTATCTGAAAATGTTTAATGATAATAAAAGTGGAGTTTTGCAACTAACAAAGAGACCTGCAGTTACTAGAAAAGAGTGTGTATACTAATATTATAAGTTCAGCTCTGCCCAAAATAGCCAGGAATATTTTCAATAGAAAAATGTTAATATATAAAGCTTATTGCAGTGCAATGGCTTACCCTAAGTCGCTTGGTGAACTTTTATCCAGATTCTTTATAGAGCTTGTTTTTTCCCCCCCCCCCCCTTCTGTGTTCGCCGAGCCTCAACCCCACCCGAGACATTTACAGCGGTAGATGCGCCTTTTAAAAATTCTCTACCTAACTACATAAAATCTTCACAATCTCTAATTAACAAGTTGTAAGGATCAACCAGCTTACAGTAGAGGCTTTCTCTGTGAAGAAATAGAATAACTTCGCTGAAGCTGGTTGGACACAGGCAGGGGAAGGGGGGGGCGCACGTTCCTACTGCTATGAGACGCTGAGAGACACTGGGCTGAACAGGAAGGGCTGTTCGTATGTAAAACGATGTGGTCTGTGATTTTTCATGCATCGCCAACCATACTCATCCCAGTTCATGAGTCGCACCACACATCTCACCCATGCTCTATTATAGTAAGCTGATTTGCTTGGCCGCAAAAATCGACGGAAGCGCCGAAAATGCAAAAACTAAAAAAAAAAATTGCGCGATCTTAATTGTCATGCACAGATTTTAAACGAAATTTCGCATGATCTAAAAATTTCGAGAATATCAACATTAAAAAAAACGTGCCGATTTCAACTTTGTCGATAATAATCGCTCAACACTAGTGGCAGTCCTTCTGCAAAGGACTCCTTCCGGCAAGTCAATCATGTTTGTTTCTTCTCCATGTCCTTAACACTGGAATAAGTACTCCATTGGTGATTGCGAACTGAAGGCGGAAACAAGTCCTTCAGAAACAAACCTGCTGATCTCCTTCAATTGCTGCTGGTTCCGTCAACTCCCTGGCAACAAATTGCCATGGACTTCATCATGGACCTGCCCCTCTCTGAGGGCTACAATACCATGTCTAAATTTTGTTTAGCTCTTTGCAAGTTTATGAAGGTTCCTCTGCAAATCATCTGCAGACCAATGGGCAAGAGGAGCAGGTCAATTAAATCCTAGAGAACTACCTTTGCCACTTAACCTCAGCCTGTCATGATGATTAGGTACAGTTACTTCTCTGGGGGGAGTTCTCTTATAATAACCATGTCAGGGAATCTTCCGGAACTGTTTTTTTTCCATTTTTTCCTGATCCTCATCGTGTGTCTTGCACTTCCTCTAACGCTTTCTCCTATGACCTCATCTTCTGGGGTGTCAGCAGCCGATTCCTCTTATGGGGAATTCCTACAGATCTGGCAATTGATTTAGAGCTCTCTGCTAAAAGCTGTGTCCTGCATGAAGAGTCATGGAGACAAGAAGAGAAGGTTCCCACCTCCCTCCATTTTCGTCCTGGAGATAGAGTCTGGTTGTGCTCCAGGAATAATCTCTGAAAGTACCTTTGAACAAGTTTGCTCCTCATTTCCTTTTAAAATATTTAAAGGGGGTTTCTCGCTATAAAGATCATATCTGTAAGATGGGGAACACAGTAAAATAAGCCCTTTTTGTAAATTTGGTTTGTATTGTCCGAAATCATGTAGTATAGCTAAATATGAGCTAATCTGTGTGTTGCTACACCTCTGGCTATGTTCACACGGCTTTATTTCAGGGCGTATTTTTGGACGTATTTACGTCTGCAATTAAACGTCCTGAAATATGTTTCAACATAAGTGTCACATAGTGTGGAACGTATTTCACGTCGTAAATACAATCCCCTCTTCTTTAATATGGGGATTTACGTTGCGAAATACGCCTCCTATGATAGTGAACAGGGGACTTATTTATACGATCGTATTTAACATGGCGAAAATACGGCGACGGAAAAAATACGCCTCCGTATGAACGACGAGGCGTATTTTACATGGGACCTCATGCTAATACTAATTGTTCATTATTTGAAACTTATTTCTGGCCTTATTTGCAGACGTAATTACGTCCGTAAATACGCCCCGAAATAAGCCGTTGTGAAACATATCAATAAAAAAAAAAAAATACATAGCCTAAATCTGCAGCCTGGGGTAGGGCCACACCCCCTCTGCTGTCATTAACTGCCTGATATTTAGTTCAAACCCCTGGTCGGGTCATGTCCTGCTGTGTGGGACTCGCCCTTTGTGCTGTGATTGGCTGCCTCTGAGCTGTGTCAAACTGAAAGTGAAACTGAAGGCTGCTCTGCTCTTCTCCCAAGGACAGCTCTGATGTGAAGGATCGGGGCAATTTTAGATTCACTCCTTCCACCCATATAATACACATATAGTACACTCTGCTAAACACAATGACAAGATATCACTTTCTGTAACATTAGGGGGCTGTATGTTTACACCAATGAGTGTGTTCTGTTACATGGAAATGTGAGCCTGGGGAAACAGAACAGCTCTCCAGACATGAGAACTGACCATTGCAGGAGGTCTGCATAGCTGTGACATCCTCTCCCTTCCCCTGCTCACACAGAATGAGGAATGGGGAGCGAACAGAGACAGGGAGAGGGTGTGATGATGTCACCATTCTTCAGTGAGGGTAGACACACCCACTGAGAGGAGAGACATGCCCCTGTATTTAAAGCTGTAAGAGAGAGAAAGCTCAAGATGCCTGTGAAAGCCTTTAGTGAGAAAACCCCTTTAAGCAAATTAATCTGTCGATTTACAGGTTTCAGCTTCCAGCCAACTCATGAGTTCCAAACTCCTTCTTCGTATCACTTTTGAAACCGCTGATCCTAAACTGGTTCTCCAACTCCAAGACTCCAGCTCCTACTTCCATTCCTGATCATTTTATTTGAGGTTGAGGAAATCCCAGACTAGAAAAGTTTTGGGAAAGACCATGTATTTAGTAGACTGGAAGAGATTTTGATTACAGAAACAGGTGTGCTGATGGCTGCTCACGGCTGGGATCCGCGGAATCTAGGCACTTGAACCTGAATGAGTAAAACAAGACACTTTATTTCTCTTAATGTAGTATACAAGTACAGCCGAGGTATGAAGAAAACTGCCACAGGCTAACGCGTTTCAAGCTCCATTAGCTCTTGGTCACAGTCAAATTTTAAAATTACAACACGGTTTAAAAACTGTTAACCCTTCAATCACAATATCCCAATTATGTCTAGACCAATGCTATCACAGGATACAAAGCAAACATGGATATAAGCATGGGCACCAATCAAAGCACAGGATGCATACAAGTATAAGTGTAGAGTATTAACATTATACAAATTTATTTGTTAATAAATATACATTAAATCTGTTTTATAATTTAAACCCATAGGGCTTCTTGTATCCAAATTTAGAATCCAGTATGCCTCACGTATTCTAGTTTTTTTTTAGTCCAATCAGGACTTCTTGTCCTGGTTTCTGATAAGGTGTTGTGCTGTTCGTCTGCTGCCTTCGTTACTGACCCCGGCTTGTCTCATCGTCCTGTCTACTCTCTCCAATTCTGACCTCGGCTATGTTTCATGAACCTGTGCTGCCAGCTTTGAAAGAGGACCTCCTGACCATGTCTCTGTCTCTTTCCTTGGTGCCCTGCCCCTAGTGTCTATAACCCATTTGTCAGCTTCTACTGGCCTGGGGACTGCTCTAGAGTGCTACCTGGTGACTATTCTAAAGACCCAAGCCTATCCTCCTCTTCAGAGGCTCTAATGAAGCCACTTAGTCACTCCCCTCCAGCGTAAGCCCAGCCGGTGGCACAGTGGGTCCACACTCGCCTCTTTACACACATGATTTGTAACTTGTGACATATGAGTTCAATGTTTGTGTAAAAATACCTTTTATAAGCTGGACAGACTAACAATAAAGGTAGAGGTCATTATTTGTGATAGAGGTAATACGGGTCCAAGTGCTAACTTCTCCAAGAACTTGTATTTTCGTTTGTCTAATTTGGCAACCTAATCACATCTGAAATTGCTGATTTAGTGATAAACTATATAAAATTGATGTAGTTGTAATTGTACTGACCCACATAGTAAGGTTATAATGTCATTTATACCGCATGGTGAACACTGTAAAAATGAAATCCAAAATACAATGATGGAATTGCTGTTTTCTCACCCACTGCTAAAGAAACACATGTGGGCCCAAAATGCACAATTTCCTTGGGGGTTTTGAATCAAAGTGGGGGGACTTTTGGAAGTTTTCATCTCTACTGATACTTTAGGAGCTTTGCAAATGCGATATGGCACTCAAACAGCAGTTTTTCATCCACATAAAGCGTATTGCTGTACTTGGAAGAAATAGCTTTTTTTCCAGCTAAAACTGAATATTATTAGAAAAAAATTGTTTTCATTTTCACAGCTTAACATTTAAATAATTTGTGAAACACTTGTCGGGTAGGGTCAATACACTCATTACAGGCTGGATATATTCTTTAAGAGGATGAGGGTGAAATGTATGAACGGGGCCGAGCCAGATATCTGGCGTCTTTACAGCCCGATATCAGGCGCAGCTCCGTTTATACATTTTCAAATCTCCTGCACGCCACTCTGGGGTGCATTACAAAGGGCCTGCAACGCTTTGTAATGCACCCGATCTCTGGGGGCTGTAGTGGTAGGCTGCCACTGAGCGGACCACGAACCATAGCGAAGCCACATATTTATAGCTTCGCTGCGGCATTTCTGGGCACATTACAGTTAGAACAGGTATACCACGTTCAAAGTCGTATACCTGATCCAAACTGTCACCCAAGTGCTGGAATGCTCCTGATTTATGACCCACTGTATATCAGGTTCAGAAATCAGGCGCATTCTGTGCCTTTTTTATGTGCATAAAATTTGCCGTGTTAACGCCAAATTTCATGCAAGTCACCCTTAGTTTCATAAATTGGGTCTTTTTAGGAGGGTTTATTAAGTTCTAGCACCTTAGGGTGTCTGCAAACTTAAAATGGTGCCTAAAGAAAATCTTAATAAAAATGAGGCCCCAAAATCCAATAGGTGCTCCTCCTATTCTAAGGGTTATGGTTACACTCAGAATTTTTTTTACTTTGGACATGGAGAATTTTTTCTAAATTTTCCCAACGTTTTGATATTTTTCACGAATAAACAAGGATTGCAAGGACCACTTTATTACTAACTTAAAGATTTTAGTGTGCTGATCAGAAACATTCTTGAATCACATGGATAGAGTACAGTGTCACTTGCAAAAGTATTCGGCCTCACTTGAACTTTTCAAACCTTTAGCCACATTTCAGTCATTCAAACATAAAGATATAAAATTAAATTTTTTTTTGGGGGTAAAATCAACAAATGTGGGGGACACACAATGTGAAGGGTGGGACGAAAAATTTATTGATATTTTAAGCTTTTGTAAAAAATAAAAAAACTGAAAAGTGGGGCGTGCAATATTATTCGGCCCCTTTACTTTCAGTGCAGAAAACTCACTCCAGACGTTCAGTGAGGATCTCTGAATGATCAATGTTGTCCTAAATGACTGATGTGGATAAATATATCCACCTGTATGTTATCAAGAGCATTATGAAGACCAAGGAACACACCAGGCAGGTCCGTGATACTGTTGTGGAGAAGTTTAAAGATGGATTTGGATACAAAAAGATTTCCCAATCTATTAATCATCCCAAGGAGCACTGATGCAAGCATCATATTGAAGTGGAAGGAGTTATCGACCAACTGGCAAATCTACCCAAGAACTGGACGTCCTCTAAAACTTTCATCTCAACAGGAGAAAGACTGATCAGAGATTGCAGCCAAGAGGCCCATGATCACTCTGGGTATGAACTGCAGAGATCTAACAGCTGAGGTGGTTGAGAGTCTGTCCTTAGGACAACAATCAATCTTACACTGCACAAATCTGGGCCACTTTATGGCAGAGTTGCGAGGAAGGAAAAGCCCATTTCTCAAAGATAACCATAATAAGTCTCGTTATACAGGTTGCCAACAAGCCACCTGGGAGACACACCAAAACATGTGAAGGAAGGTGCTCTGGTCAGATGAAAAACGCAAAATCGAACTTTTTGGCCACAATGTAAAACGATTATGTTTGGCGTTAAAAGCAACACAGTTCATCACCCTGAACACACCATCCCCGCTGTCAAACATGGTGGTGGCAGCATCATGGTTTGGGCCTCTTTTCTTCAGGAAGAAAACCTGGTGGAGTCTGCAAAAGACCTGAGACTGGGGCGGAGATTTATCTTCCAACAAGACAATGATCCCAAACATAAGGCAAAAATCTACAATGGAAATGGTTCACAATATAACTTATCCAGGTTTTAGGTGTTCACAAACGCTTCTCATCCACCTCACTGAGCTCGAGCTGTTTTCCAAAGGAAAATTGGGGCTAGAATTTCAGTCTCTTGATGTGCAAGAGACTGTAGTCCCCGGAGTCGATTGCTAAACTCTTATCAATCGACTTTATATAATTTGGTCAGCACATCCATTTAGAAAAATGAGTCTACAGATGCATGCTGGTGGGGCAGCAAAAAGCAACGCAAACACAATACAATATCAGCAGCACTCCACAAGCACTTAGGTTACTTTTTGCTGCCACACCAGTGTGCACCTATGTATAGCTGGAATCTTCTCTGGGTAAAATGTGGAGATCTGAACAAACACCAAGAGAGGACATTATAGTGTACACTAAGAACATCAAAATTTTCATATATTCCAAAGTAGCAGAAGTGCTTTACCAAAAAATTCCTACCCTGTTTCCCCGAAAATAAGACATAGTGAATTTTTTTTAATGCAATTTAGAGTTTGGCTGCTTATGCTGATGTTTGTGATGAAATCACTATAGTATATTAATACATGTTGATGTTTTGTTCAACAATAAATGTGAATTATTGTTCATAGAAAAATAAGACATCCCCTAAAAATAAGCCTTAGCTCTTCTTTAGGAGTAAAATGTAATATAAGACACTGTCTTATTTTCGGGGAAACACGGTATGTTCCCGTTACTGTTTTTTTGTGCTTGTAGAGTGCTCTTGATATTGTATTGTTTTTGCGTTGCACCAGCACCTATATACTAATTTTTCTAAATGAACGTGCAGACCAAATTCTGTTTTTATACAGTCGGAAACCAGTCTCATTCATTTCTATTTGGTTTTGGATTACATATGCATTACAAACAAAATGCAAATGTTTGGGGCATCAATAATAAATTCTGTCGCGGTCGGAGATAGTGGATCCTCTGGACCACCGCAAGCGATGACGTAAGCCACGCCAGGGAGCGGAATCTAAGTAGGTCCCGGTATTCACCAGAGCCCACCGCAAAGCGGGATGGACTTGCTGCGGCGGGAGTCTACCAGGCTGCTACCCATGACGTGACTTGCCTGCGGAGGCAGCCGAGGTGAAGCGTGGTACAACATGGAAGGCAGGCTCGTAGTCGGGGTCAGGCAGAAGGTCAGGACAGGCGGCTATGGTTCGTGGTCGTGGAAAGGCAGGAGGTCAGGGCAGGCGGCAAGATTCGTGGTCAATGGACGGAGTCAAACGGTTTCGGTACACAGTAAATCAGAACAAGGCTTAGGAACGCTTTCTCTATAGGCTAATGGCACTAAAGATCCGGCGAGGTTATTAGGAAGAGGCAGGCTTAAATAAGGGCAGCGACCGGCAATAGCCAATTACCGGTGCGCTGGCCCTATAAATCTAACACTGCTGGCGCGCGCGCGCCCTAGAGGGTGGGACCGCATGCACCGAGGGACAGAGACAGCTGGAGCAGGAGCGTGGCTGGGTAATTGATGCTGGGCACCGGCGGGGAAACGAGCGGGACCGCGACCCGATGTGCGGGACGCGGCGCCGCTCAGCAGCGGGGCACGGATGCGCCCGCGACCCGGGACGAGGGTCGCAGGGGCATCCGTGACAATTTCGCACATGTTTTCTGTGTTACTCCCAAAGAATGAACATGTTCATAACCTTGTTAAGTTTTTTGACTGTGAAAAACTGACCACTGAAAATACGTGTTGTATGAACTATTATGCATATTTTCTATGCCAATGGAAAACTTTCGGTTTTAGGCAATTATTTCTAGTTGGAATCTGACTGAACTCCAACTTGAAATACTCACTGTGTGGATATAACCTTAGAGATTAAGACCAAGAACCTAAATAGAGACAGGTCAGACTATGTCTCTAAGGTTATGTCCACACAGCGAGTATTTCAAGTTGGAATCTACACGTTCTCCAGCTTGAAATACTCATCTAAAACCAAGAGTAAATCACTCCCATTGACAGTAATATAAAATACGTGTTGTACTTTAAACAGCGCATAATTTCAGCAGTCGGTTTTTCACAGTCAAAAACGTAGAACATTTTCGTTCTTTGGTCATATTACAAGCGAAAAATGCGTGGAAATTTACTATTAATGTCAGTCAGGTTGGCTAAAACCTTGTGTAGAACCCACCTTAAACATTTGTTTTTAATGCGGATTAGTGTCCAAAACCCACATAGAAATGAATGGTACTCATAATTACACAGTGCATTTGAAAAAGACATACGTCCATCAAGTACAATCAAGGGTGGGGGAAAATATGGATGAAGGGAGGGGAATAGGGAGTTTTTTAAACTTAGTATCCCCAACTGATGAAGACTTTGGAACCCATAAGGCAAGAACCAATCTGCCCTAAAGAAAGATTTCATTCCTGATCTCAGATTTGCCATGAGACTGGATCCAGATATTTTATACGAGTACAAGAGTAATATTATTTAGCAGTAAGTGGTTATCTAAGCCTTTCTTGAAACCTTCAACTTTTTCTGCTGTGATCAGCTCCTCAGGCAGGCTATTCCACAGAATTATAATTATCATGGTGAATAAGGCTTTTCTCTTCTGGAATTGAATACTTTTTCTCCAGATGAAAGAAATGTCCCCTAGTCTCTTGAGGGGAGTTTACATGAAATAGCTTTCACCAAGCTTTTATGTAGGGGCCATTTACATATATACTAAATTTATCATGTCTCCCTGTGGCCATCTTTTCTCAAGACTTAGTTTAATTCTCGTTTCTGACTTCAATCCACTGGTAAAAAAAAACAACCTTAAACCAGAATGCAATACCATGTGAAATACTCATTGAAAACTGCATCGTCCAACGTGGTTTTCAACAGCAGTAGATTTTACTCGTTGTGTGGACTTACCCTTAGAAGATCCTCAATTTGTAATCTCTAAGCACAAGAATTTGAGGTCTTCTATACACTCACCTTACATAAAAGTCATCTTTAGCCCCACTTTCCCACTTTCATAGGAATCAAAAAACTACTGTTTCCTGTTGTAAAACGATTGTTAGTAATGATACATTGACCTATCCTGTTTGACATCAATTGCCCACCCCATTTTTCCAATTCTATTTCATCCCCTTAGTACAATGCCGTTTAAAATAAGAACTTTCAATAGGAGCATCATTTTTGTAGAACTGATGTATTCCCAAATAACCCACATCTCAAATTTTACAAATGATAGCAATTTTCAAAAGAAACAAAAATCTTTCCTGCTTGTCACTTCCTCCTACTCCGTTTACCCCTTTGTCCAATGCTAGTTTCACAGATCAATCAAAACCACTTTTCCCCCTATTTTTTATGCCTTGTCTCCATTTAACCCCTTAAGGACCAAACCCCGTTTTGGCCCTTTCCCACACACCCTATTTTTGAAATCTGGCATGTGTCCTTTTTTGGAGAATTTAATTTTTTCAGGTTTTAGACTCCCTTAAAGGAAAACTTTAATAAACACCCTAAAAAACCCATTTGGAAACACACCGCCTAAGGAATAATCCCGAGGTCAGTGGTATTTGAACCCCCAAGTGATTCACAAATTTTTTTAGCATTAGGCGGAAAATTTTAAATTTATTTTTTTCCAGCAATCTCAATTTTAGCTTAAATGTTTTATATTTTCAAGGAATCCCCGAAAAAAGCACCCAAATTTTTTTATGAAAATTTCTTCCAAGTTTGGGAAAACCCCCACAGTGGGTTAAACTGCGTTTTTGGGGCAGGCAGGCGTATAAGCAGGGATCGTATTTGGCTTTTGGAACACAGATTTTGGTGGGCCAGTCACTTTGCAAAACCCCCAAAATAGCAGAAAGGTGAAACCCCCCCCCTTTCCCGAAGTTCCTCATTTTGATTCCAAAAACCCTCGGGAACCCTTAGGGGTGTATTGTGCATTTTTGGGGGCACAGGTGTTCCATAGTTTTTTTTAGCATTGGGCCATGAAAATGGGGGGGGGGACGCAGTTTGTTATTGTTTTTTTGGGGTTTTAATTTTACACGTTCGCCGTGAGTGTAAAGACATCATAACTTTTCATGGGGGTCGGTCAATTGAAAAAAATATAAAAATTTTTTTATAAGTTTTTTATGTTAATTTAACTTATACACAAAAAAAATATGTCTATAAAAAATTGCGTTTTTATATTGCCCCTATTCTGACAGCCACAATTTTTTTTATTTTGCTGTTGCATAGCTGTTAGGGCTTTTTTTGCGGGGTTTAATTGTGCTTTTATTGGGACCATTATGGGGGCATATTGCTTTGTTCACTTTTATTAAGGGTTTTTGTGAGGAGTTTTGAACAAAATACAGCAATCCTGGTAGTGTTTTTTATTTTTATTTTTTACAGCAGTCACCATGTGGTATAAATGACAAGCTAACTTTACACAGTAGGTCAATACGATTACAGCGATACCAAATTTGTATATTTTTTATGTTTTACTGCTTTTATACAATAAAAACACTTTTGTTCAAAAAGGAAAACACGTTTTTGCATCGCCATAATCTGAGAGCCATAACTTTTTTTATTTTTCTGTGTAGGGAGCTGTATACAAGTTTGTTTTTTGCAGGATGAGTTGACATTTTTATTGGTAAAATTTTTGGGGGGACAAGACTTTTTGATCAGTTTAAATCCGTTTTTTGGAAGGCAGGGTGAAGAAAATACTGCAATCCTAGTAGTGTTTTTTATTTTTATTTTTAACAGTGTTTTAACAGTATTTTAACAGATAACATGCAGTATCCGTGATAAGTTAGCTTTACTCTGTGGGTTGATATGATTACGGCGATACCCAATTCATATAGTTTTCTTATGTTGAAGCACTATTTATGCATTGCTGTCTTCTGAGAGCTGTAACTTTTTTATTTTTCCGTATACAGAGATGTTTTTGATCGCTTTTCATTCCATTTTATGTGCTGCGGGATGTACAAAAATCTTAATTCTTCGGGGTTTTTTTTTTTTTTTTTACGGTATTCACCGTACGGGTTAATTAACATGACAGATTTATAGGGCAGGTATAGGTTACGCACGTGGCGATACCAAATATGGGTACTTTATTTAATTTTTGGGGCGATTGGCTTTCTTAAGGGGAAAAGGGCGGTGTATGTGGTTTTTTTTTATTTTTCATGTTTGTGTTTTCCTTGTTTTTGACTTTTTATTACTTTTTCACTTTTTTTTTTACTTTTCCCCATAGGGGATTTGAATGAGTGATCTTCAGATTGCTCATTCATATAAAAATCAACACACAGCTTTTTGCTGTGTATTGGTCTCTATGGCAACTCTCAATCACGATGTCCGGACGGGCATGGTGACGTCACAGACACCCTGGAAGGCATTCTATACCTTCCAGGCTGTCTGTCAGCACACAGCAGCCACACGATAGTGCATGATCGTGCAGCTGCTGTTTCTGACAGAGACGCAGGAGGAGATCGCTCCTCCCTCGTATCCCTTACTATTCCTTAGTATCCCTTAGTTATTGCGACCTGTCGGTGTTTTAAAACATATCTTCCTAACTCAGGTTTAGTAAAAGGGTGAAGCTTGTCAAACCTCTTTATTCCATAGGTATTCAAAACAGTAGGTCAGATTTATTAACCCCTAATTGACCATCCTATTTTGGGCAATTAAAGAGTTTTCAGAGATTTCTTTTAAGGCCATGTTCACACGGCTTAAAATGGGCCTTATTTCGGTCCGTAATTATGCGCCGAAGTGCGCCAATTACGGGCCGAAAACGGCCCATTCATTACGGTAATGCACAGTTCTCATAGATTATCATACGATAATTGACATGTCACTTTCTAGCGGCGTATACGCGCCGCTAGCAGTGATTGTCTATGGGCCGGCGAAGTGCCGGCCCCCCGCTAACTCCTCCGCTCCCGCCCTGCCCCCGTCCACACGGCGTAATTACGTCCCGCAATTAAGCCGTGTGAACATGGCCTAAGTGGTCAGGACTGTTCTATAATACCAAAGCACTGGTCTCTGTGGTCTCGTCCTGCATGTACAGCAATTCAATTGCGAAGCCAGTGGTTGACTGCAGTATCACATGAATCATACATGTGACATCATCAGTAGGAAATCTATGAAAAAAAACACCAGAGCTGCAACAGTTGATGAGGAGAGTATTTATTTACTTATTTTTTAGAGTAGTCCCACCAACTTGATGTTTCTTTAAATATATCAAAAAACTTCTTTAATTAAGAAACTTTTTTTTTACTTCCTTCTTTGCATTTCAAGAGCCAGGACTTTTTTTTCCAATCAACAAAGACATATGAAGGCTTGTTTTTTTTTACCTTTTAGGGTGGCATGTATGTACAAGGCTGCACCTGAAGTCTGGCATCTTTTTAGCCAAAAAGCTAGCTCTGTTTGTAACCAGGCGCACTCCAATATCAGGCGCATTACAAAGCTGGATGGGGTGCTGGATTCGTGTCGCAATACATCTACAGATTTATATCTTCAGTCCGGCAAATCCAGGCGCATTACTGCTGGAACAGGTAGATCACCTTAAAAGTGGTTTACCTGAGCCAGAAAAGTGGCTTTGTAGCTAGAAAGCGCTAAATCTATAACCCGCAGTAGAACAGGTTCATAGATTCATACGCATGCTACACTACAAACGCATGTAAAAAATGGTGCCTGGGCACAAAAGATCATACCTGTCGCCCTGAATGTCCAAGCCATTTTTGTTTTTTTTTTGTGTTTGTCATTTTTTCTCCTTGAATTCCAAGAGCCATAACTGTTTTGTATTTTTGTCAACCTTTTAAAGATCGTTATTTGTGGGACGAGTATTTTTTAATGGTACAATTTAATGCATCATTGGTTGGAAATGGAAAAAAAACACTATTTTTTAGGGGTCAATGGATGTTTTTACAGAGTTTATTGAGCAAAATATATTACAATTTATCTGTATTCTATAGTTAGGTACAATTCTGGTGATACCACATTTAATAGATAAAGCTTTGTGATCACTTTTTATTTCATTTTTTTTTCCAGGAATGGGATGATCAAATAACCGCAATTAATTGCTGGTTGTTTATATTTTTTTAACCTGCTCAGTGTGCAGAATACATTAGATTTATATAGATTTAAAACCGCCCCTGGCTTTTGCGCAAATCTGTGGCAAAAAACGCGTTGCAGAAATGACATCTAAGCAAGCTCAGGAACTGATCCAGCTGTGCATCCCACTCTATTCTACTCACAGCTCTACTTCTTAGGCTAGGTCTATACTACATAGGACAAAAAACTCGTCAGAAAACAAATCCTAAAAACCACTTTGAACCTGAGTATTTTGTCAGTTTTTTGTCCAAATTAGCTGGGTTTTCGACCAGTTTTTTTGGGTGGTTTTTAGTTTTTTTGTTGACGTTTTTGGCGTTGTTCTTTGTTTGATTTTTTGGGGCGTTTTTTCAGGCAGTATATGTGAAAAGTTCTCCATCAGATTTTCAGAGGTTTCAAAATATTAAAAACCACTAAAAATCTGACGGAAAACTTGTGCTGCATAGACATAGTAATAGATTTCAATAGTAAATTTTCTGCCAGACTCCGACAGATTTTACAACATGTTCCTAAAACCGCCAGCTTTGAAAACTGACCCAAAAATAAAACCTGTGTAGACTACAGGTCGTTTTTTGTATTGCAGTCTATGTGAAAAGTTCTCTGTCAGATTTTCAGAGGTTTCTAAATACTAAAAACTACCGAAAATCCGACTGAAAACCTGTCCTGTGTAGATATAGCCTTTCATGGAGCTGATGAACCGTTTGGATAATTGAAAGGCAGTTGATGGTAAAATTGAGGTATATCTGTATCTTTTCCAGATGGTTCATGGTGATGACGAATGAGACTAGCATGCATTACACTGCTGCTAGATGTGTCTAGGCATCAGAAATTATTTTGGTGTCATATGTCAATGCTATTTTCAACACCGAATACTGCATTATTACCACCTGCTTTTTCACAATTATTAACTTTCTTTAATTAGTCTGGAAGGCTATGTTCACACGGCTTAACTGCGGGACGTAATGACGCCCCGCAATTACGCCGTGGGGGCGGTGGAGTGAGCGGGGGGCCGGCACTTCGCCGGCCCATTGACTTGCATTACCAGCGGTGCGTATACGCCGCTGGTAATTCACATGTCACTTATCTCCCCGCCCGGCGGATTCGCCGAGCAAGTAGAGGAGACGTAATCCATAGTTCTCTATGTGAACTGTGGATTACCGTAATGACTGGGCCATTTTTGGCCCGTAATTTGCGCACTTCAGTGCGTAATTATGGACCGAAATACGGCCCATTTTAAGCCGTGTGAACATGGCCAAAGAAGGTCACATCTTTTTATATTTAAAAAAAAAAAAGTTTTACTTTAATATAACTATAGATTGAATGAGATGAACAGTTAGGCTATGTTCACACGGTGAAATAGCGGGGACGTATTTTGCCCGCAATTACGTCATGTGCTCGGGAGCGGGGGTGGAGAAGGGGGGGCGGCAGCCCGCCGGCCCCATAGGCATTCATTATTCATGGTGCGTATACTCCGCTGGTAATTCACATGTCACTTCTCTCCCTGCTCGGCGTATTGTCCGAGCGGGTAGAGGAGACATAATCCATAGTTCTCTATGAGAACTGTGGATTACCGTATCTCACCCTGTATTTAGCGCAGTACGGCGCGAATTATGGCACGAGATATGTCCCAATATTTGCCGTGTGAACATAGCCTTAGGTAGTGCAGTGGCAGAGGCGGGGGTAGGAATAGGTGGGTGGGAAATATTTACAATCAGAAAGCTAAAAGTTTTTGGTATCAAATCTTGAAACAAGACTTTCGATTGAGTCTCCATTATACATAGCTTTTAGATTTATGTTAATGGATGTGCAAAATTTCTCTAAGCATATTTCACTTCCCAGGGTATGTTTTTGGTAAATAATGTCTGTGAAATTACCTATTCACAGTTGCATATAAAATATTGACATTTAAGTCATGAAGCCTGTTTTCATAGTAGCTTAATAAACTTTTAAAAGTAACAAATAGTCTTTAACCTCTTACCACCTCAGCCAGTTTTGACCTCCCTAACAGAGCCCCATCTTTGAAATCTGATATGTCACTTTATGTGAGAATAACTTTTTGATACTTTTACCTATCCATGTGATTCAGAGATTGTTTTCTCGTGACACTTTGAGCCACATGTATGAAAACTGTCTAGGTCTAAGACTTTTCTTGTTGCCCATAGCAACCAATCGGAGCCTTCATTTCATATAGGGCTCTGAAAAAATGAAAGGGGAGCTCTGTTTGTTTGCTATGGGCAACAAAGAAAGTCTTAGACTTAGACAGTTTTCATGCATGTCCCCAATTGTGCTTTACGTTAGTAAAAAAATTTGGTCCATACAATCCTTGTCATTTTCAAAGTTAAAAAATGTCTGCATGTAAGACAGATAGTTATTTCACACAATATAGTTTATAACTAGCATCTACCATATGTCTACTACAGATTGGCATCATTTTTTAAATGTATTTTTATTTTTTCACAACATTAAGGAGGTTAAAAATTTAGTAGTATTTTTTTTAATTTTTGAGACAATTTGCAACAGTGATATTTTTAAAGATTAATCCAGGTCTGAGGTGGTTTTGAGGGGCATGTATGTTAGATATCCACATTAAATGACTCCATCTAAGATTCTACACCTCTTAAAGTTTTCAAAGAAGCATTTAAGACGTTTATTATTATCACAGAAATTAAAGCAAAGTGGAATGTCAAAATGTCACTTTTTTTGCAGATTTTCAGATTTTTAACCATTATTTACAGGAACACGTTAAATGTGACCAAGGAAATGCAAGTCAATATTGATTTCCCCAATTTGCCCTTTTTAAAGATATCCCATATGTGGCCCTAAGGCACTATTTGGCTCAACCACAAGCTTCAGAATAGGAGGAGCACCTACTGGACTTTTGGGTCTTGATTTTCTTTAGGCTCCATTACAGGTTTGTGGGCACCCTAAAGCGCTAAAACTTAATAAAAAAAACCCAAAAAGACCCCATATTGGAAGCTACACCCCTTAAGGAATATATCCAGAGTGTTGTGTTCTTCCACAATTTTTTTTTGTGTTTTAGTGTTTTTTAGGCTGTGAAAATGAATTTTTTTTCCAACAATCTGCAATTTTAGCTTAAAAGGTTTCATTTTTACAAGGAATCCTGGAAAAAAGCACCCCAAAATTTGTTACACAATTTCTTCTAAGTTCGGCAATACCTTATATGTCGGTATAAGCTACTGTTTAGACACATGGCTGAGCGTAAAAGGGAGCAAGTGCTGTTTGACTTTTGAAACGCAGTTTGGTGGGTGTCATGTCGCATTTGCAAAGCCCCTAAAGTACTTCAGAACAAGTGAAACCTTCCAGAAGTCATCCCATTTTGGAATTAACACCCCTCATGGATCTCATCTATGGGTGTATTTTGCATTTTGAGCGCACAGATGTTCCAGTTTTTTTTTAAGAACTGGACCACAAAAATAAAAAAAAACACCTGCAGTTCCACCATTGTTTTTTGGGATTCATTTTTACAGCATTTGCCATGATAACTTTACTATGTCGGTCAGTACAATTACAGTGATATAAATTTTATATAGTTTTTTATGTTTTATTACTTTTACACAATAGACAAAGTTGAGTTTTTATGTCTTCATAATCTGATAGCCATAACTTTTTTATTTTTCTGTATACGGAGCTGATTATGGGCTTGTTTTTGCATGATGAGTAGAGATGGGCGAATCAATTCTAATGAAGGGGAATTCGTTTAGAATTTCAGGAAAACTTAGATTCTGCACGAACGCAAAGTTTATGGTACTTTGTGGGAACGAATCACCTTTTTCTTCTAAAATGGCCGCGAGCACATGGCGTGACATGGGGCAGAGAACTCTGGGAGGAAGAAAGGAACACCCTCAATGACATGTGCAGACATGAAGCTAATCGGCAACCAGTACGGACGCCATGTTAAATTCTCTTATTTGTCAGTGTGTCTCCTGTCATAAGCATCTCTCTGCTGCAGCACTATATTGCACTCTTTACAAAACAAACTTGTATAATTAACGACTATGGAGAAAGACATTCACAAGTGTGTGTCATATACACACTTTTTCCTGAACCAGCGTTATTATTTTGTTTTAGTTTGTGGGTTGTTCTCCCTGGAGTTCAGGGTGGGTGTATTTCTGCCTTAAAAACTATGTAACTATATATACGCCTGAATTCCATCTGGTTCACTGGGTAGGGTATTTTATACCCAAGGGTTAATTTATCCTCTTGTTTGTGGGGTAATTAGGAGTCAAATACAGGGTGTGTGTTTTTCAGCCCCATATACGCCTCAATTCCATCTGGTTCACTGTGTAGGGTATTTTATACCCAATGGTTAATTTATTCTCTTTTTTGTGGGATAATTAGAAGTCAAATACAGGGTGTGTGTTTATCATATACAGACATCTTCATTAAACAGAGTCTGTTGTATTGTACATTTTTGATCAAACAGTATGTCAGACAGAAAGGTGGCAGGCCCTTCACAGGCGAGTTGCAGTGGCACAAATGTTCCTGGAGCAGGCACAGGTCACAGCACATTAAGGAGACTTTGCAGCAGGGGTGACTCGGTGAGGCCAGAGCTACCGTTGTCATCTAGCGGCCGTGTGTTGATCACCAAGCCAATGGTTCTTGATTGGTTGACAAAGTCATCCACTTCCTCCCAGATGACATCTGACAACTCCATCCAAGAGTCTGTGGGTTCGTCAGACACAACCCTTAGTTGGCATGGCCTGGGAGCAGGCACTCACCTGACCTCAACCCGCCTCTGTCCCGTTCAGTTCCCTCAACTAGAGAACTACTATGTGGTGTGGGTTCTGCGCCGCTATACAGCGAGGACAAACTATTTGAGGACAGTCAGCAGCTACCTGGCAGCCAAGAGGTAGGGCAGACAACTGCTGCTTCTTGCAGTAGGTGGTCAAGTAGGGATGTGGAGAGTGGTATGGGACAGGGGCGTAACTACCGGGGTAGCAGACAAAGCAACTGCCCCATGGCCGGTCGCTTAGGGGGGCCCGACCGGCGTCCGGTAGTTCGGCTCCTGCCGGCAGTGAACTTACTAGTTCACTGCCGACGGACACAGAGCTGCAGGGCCTGGCGCTTCCTACCGGCCGGAATGTCAGGGAGCCTCTCTCCCTCACGGTGTAGAGAGCAGGGACGCAGGGGAAGCGACATAGAGACTCTCTCCCCTGAGGTCACTGCCTGCAGGGGGCTGGCTCCGCCCCTTTAGCTACACTGATCAGTGTGACTGTGGGGCCGGAGCCCAGCAGCAGCAGGTGGAGGAAGAGGACACAGCAGGGAGGTAAGTCACCCCCCCCCCCCGTGCCCCAAAACGGCCCCCATCTCCCTCCCTGTCCTCCAACCTAGCCCCCCCTATCTCCCAAAATGCCCCCTCCTCCCTCTCCCTGTCCTCAACCTAGCCCCCCCCCGTCACCCCAAAACGGCCCCCCTTCCCTCCCTGTCCTCCAACCTAGCCCCCCCTGTCACCCCAAAATGGCCCCCCCTCCCTCCCTGTCCTCCAACCTAGCCCCCCTGTCACCCCAAAACGGCCCCCCTCCCTCCCTGTCCTCCAACCTAGCCCCCCCTGTCACCCCAAAACGGCCCCCCCTCCCTCCCTGTCCCCCAACCTAGCCGTCCCTGTCTCCCCAAAACAGCCCCACCTCTCTCCCTGTCCCCCCAAAAAGTCCCCCAACAAAAAGCCCTCCCGTCCCCCAAAACGCCCCCCTCACTCCCTGGGCTCCCCTGTCCCCCAAAATGGCCCCCTTCCCTCCCTGTCCCCTAACTCAGCCCTCCCCCCATCCCCCAAAAGGAGCCCCCCTCCCTGGCCCCTTACTCAGCCGCCCTGTCCCCCAAAATGACCTCTGCCCCCCCTGTCACCCCAAAATGGCCCCCCTCCCTCCCTATCCCCAAACTCAGCCTCCCTCCCTCCCTGTCCCCAAACTCGGCCCCCCCTCCATGAATCTCCATTCCCTACCTGACCCCCCCCACTTAACTCCCCTCTCTCTCTTCCTGACCCCTTTCCAACACACCCCTCCTTCTCAGTGTTCGGGAGTATTTAAAATACAAGTAATTAAAATAGTATTTAAAATACTTGTCAGGTATTTGTATTTTGTAATCAAAATACTTTTTTTATTCAGTATTTTGTATTTGTAATCAAAATACTTTTTTTATTCAGTATTTTGTATTTGTAATTAAAATACTTTTAGGAAGTATTTTAAAGGAGTTGTCTCATTACAAGCTTTCAGCCTGTCAGTGAGCCTGGTAGTTGAATTGAGGGGCGTGCTTCTTGGTCTGTCTCTTCTGCTCCCTCTTCCAGAGTTAACCCTGTGTGTGCCTGCCTAGGTCTGTTGCAGGAGAGGGCTGATCTATGAGTGTAGAGAGGTCTGTAAAGCATTGATTACTAATAGCAGAGCAGAGGGGATGCATGTGTTCCTATATCCCCTGCTTAGCTTACAAGTCTCCACATCTCCAGCAACAACAAATCCTGTCAGAACAGACACAGGGCAGCTGTAAAGTGTTACTATATGTCACTAGTACAGCACAGCATGTAGTATTCACTTTGCCTGATCTGTATAGTATTAGTATAGTGACATTTCCCACAGACACATCATGATTATAGTAACACACAGGGTCACTGCTGTCACATTTATCTGTGTAGAGAGCAGGAGGAAGCAGGCACACACAGGGTTAATCCAGGCAGCAAGGCCAGAGTCCTCCCTCCCCCTCCCTCCACTACAGAAGCATTCTGTGAGGGAGGGGATTCTCTGCTCAGACTGTCTTCAAGGTGATGAGTCATACAGACCTGACAGCTAGTAAGATAAGGATCAACAGGTCGGCTGCTATAGAAATTTGAGAAGCTGATGTAGTACTACTAACAGGGCTAACTCAAAATCAGTAGGACATTTGTAATGAACATATATTGCAAAGCTGCTTGTTTTTTAAAGGTCTTTTAATTAAAACCCAATCATTGTAGCGAGACAACCCCTTTAAGTATTTTAATTACTTTCTAAATTCAAAACAAATGTTGTCATTTAAATAACCCGCCTCACCGCACTTAAAAAAAACAACAGCGCGAGTCACGTCATCACTCTCGTTTCTCGTATCTCGTGCGAGGTGCGATGAGAGGAGGGAAAATTCCAGCGCTTTCCAGCAACGCAAGTCCGCCTTGTAGTTATACGTGATTTATTTTTAGTTTTTAATCATCCGGATCGCGTAATCCATTCCGTAAAATTACCGTATATACTCGAGTATAAGCCGACCCGGATATATGCCGAGGCCCCTAATTTTACCACAAAAAACTGGGAAAACGTATTGTCTCGAGTATAAGCCAAGGGGGGAAATCCACCATTGCAGATAAAAAGTCTGGTCATGTGCATTACAGCTTAGTAACTCCATGTGCCTCATAGTAATAGCAGTTAACCCCATCATGTCCCTCACATTAACCCCGTGTGCCTCAAATAAGAGTTACTGATATGTGAGAGACATGGAGGTAATAATTAGGTATCTTCATAATTAAGGTCCTTTATTAGTACCTCCATGTGTCTCACATATCGTAACACTTATTTGAGGCACACAGGGGGTTAATGTGAGGGACATGATGGGGTTAACTGCTATTAATATGAAGCACATGGAGTTACTGAAACTAAATTAATATCCCCAAATGCCTGACATTAATAGGCATAGTAACTAAAGGAAGGTACCTGTATGTTTTTCTTTACTGTAGCATCCTCTCCTCCATGTGACAGACATCTTCTATAGGAGTCGGACACAATGAATCCTGGCCACTGACATATCTGCAGGGTAGATTCTAATCCTAGTGGGCTAAAGGACCTCTGATCCATTTTTTGTTTTTATTAAATTTTTTGTTTAAATTTTTCAAGTATTTTAGTATTTGGAAAATACTTTTGAAGTAGTATTTAGTATTTGTATTTAAAATACTTCGGGACTAAAGTATTTAGTATTTGTATTTAAAATACTTCAGTCATAAGTATTTTGTATTTAAAATACTTTCCCAAAGTATTTTCCCGAACACTGCTCCTTCTCCGCCCCTCCCCTCCTCCCCCCACTGTTTCCCTCCCTTCCCCAAGGCCTACCCAGCTTTCCCACATGCTGGATGGGCTATCCAGCATCCAGGAAAGCTGAGTGGCACCCATCCCAACAGCAGGCACCTAGCTTTCCTGGACGCCTGCTGTGAACCATGTCACCCAGCTTTCCCAGCTGCTGAATAATCTATCCAGTATATGGGAAAGCTGGGTGACATCCCTCCACAGCAGGCATCCAGGAAAGCTAAGTGCCTGCTGTGGGGGATGGGTGCCACTCAGCTTTCCTGGACGCCTGCTGTTTGGATGTCACCCAGCTTTCCCATATACTGGATAGATTATTCAGCAGCTGGGAAAGCTGGGTGACACTCATCCTCCACAGCGGGCACCCAGCTTTCCTGGGTGCCTGCTGTTTGGATGTCACCCAGCTTTCTTGTGCACTGAATAGGCTATTCTTCATCCCGGAAAGCTGGGTGACATGGTTCACAGCAGGCGTCCAGGAAAGCTGGGTGATGTCCCATTTGTAGGGTTGGTGGTGTTTTTTTTTAACAGGTTCCCATTTGGACTACGACGGATTCGGTGGACTACGTCGGACAGTGTTATATCTATTTCTTTAATAAAATGGTTAACGAGGGCGGGTGTCGGGGAGTGTTTATTTAAATAAAGTGTTTTTTTCTGTTTACGTGTGTTTTTTTCATTTTCTTCCAGTGATAGTAGTGGCGGTATCTGGATGACGCCTCTCCATTACTATCGCTCGGGCTTGGTGTCAGCCAGTGGTGTTTTTTGTCACCCCAAGGCTGACACTAACCCCGTGTCACTATTACCCCAGTACCCAACGCACCAGGGGTACTGGGAAGAGCCGGTAACCGTCAGCAGCGGACCCTCTAATGTGAGGGTCCGCTTCTGGAGCAGCTGCAGGCTGGTATTTTTAGAATGGGAAGTTACCAGTATCGATGGTTCTTCCCATTCTGATAGTATCAGGCTGCAGCTGTTGGTTTTACTCTGGCTGGTTATGGAAATTGGGGGGGGACCTCACGTCGTTTCTTTTTCTGAAAATGTATTTAATGAGAATCTGCACACGGGCATCCACTGTAATGATTACAGGAGGTGCCCACTGTAGGATTCTCAATAAATAAATGATTTAAAAAAAAAAAAATAAACAACGTGGGGTCCCTCCAATTACCATAACCAGCCAGGGTAAAACCAACAGCTGCAGCCTAATACTATCAGAATGGGAAGGTCCATCATTACTGGTCCCTTCCCATTCTAAGAGTACTGGCCTGCAGCCGCCCCAGAAGCAGACCCTCACATTAGAGGGTCTGCTTCTGGTGGTTACTGGCTCTTCCTGGTACCCCTGGTGTGTTGGGTATTGGGGTAATCGTGACACGGGATTAGTGTCGGCCTTGGGGTGACAAAAACTGCCGCAGGCTGACACCAAGCCCGAGCGATAGTAATGGAGGCATCTGACAGACACCTCCACTACTATCACTGGAAAAAATAGAAAAAAAATAACAGAAACAAAATAAAAAAGCAGTTTATTTAAATAAACTCCCTGACACCGGCCCTCGCTGACCATGTTAGTTTAGAAATAGATGCTACGCTGGTCCGACGTAGTCTAATGAATCCAATAGTATTATACTCCATCCCCTGCACCCCTGAAGGTCACAGCTGTGGCTGATCATCTAGAGAGTGCAGGGAATGGAGAACAGGCCAGAGCCGCACCACAATCTCCACGGGGTTGGTCTTCTGTCTCCTCCCAGGAGATTGTGCTGTAAGCTGTGGCCTTTACCTCCTCTCTCACCCCTGTGGCCTAGTGCCAACATGAAATACAACCCTCACCTAACACTCAATAACCCCCTGACCACTGCCTATTGCCCCATAGTCTCTCTTACTCCACCTATCACCCCATGGGGAGTTTGTACAGAGGTGGGAATTGGTAGGAAGGTGCTGGAAAAGTGCAAAGTCTAAAATGTTTGTGTGGTTAACTAAATTGTATTGTACTGTCATCACTTATATGTCTGCAGAGCCTGTGTACAACTGCTATCTACCCCCATATGGTCACTGTATGGTGGTATATAAAGTCTGTAGAGCCTGTGTACAACTGCTATCTACCCCCATATGGTCACTGTATGTCAGGAATATTGGTAGTAGTGTAATGGTTCATATTCAGGATCAGTATGGCTGTATTATTCAGTCACTATGTGGTGGTGATATGTAGTTATGGTGTGGTGGTATTATTCAGTCACTATGTGGTGGTGATATGTGGTCATGGTGTGATGGTATTATTCAGTCACTATGTGGTGGTGATATGTGGTCATGGTGTTGTGGTATTATTCAGTTACTATGTGCTGGTGATGTTGTCATGGTGTGCTGGAATTATTTGATCTCTGTATAGCGGTATCATTGATAATATTAGTCTTGGTGTGGTTAGTAACAGTACGGGGATATTTGTTCCCTGTACAGCGGTATTATGTGGGCACTGTATGACAATTATATAGCGGTATCATCCATAGAACATTGTCTTACAGCTATTTGTATGGATCTCTGTATATACAATACATTACTTTATATAATTACATATTTACAGACCCTAGTGGCGCCGCTGTTGTGTTGGCGCTGGTCCTCTGGAGGGGCGGGGCATGATTTTGTTTGGTGGGGCGTGGTTAGAGGCGTGTCCTGGTATGATGTCATTTGTTTGGGTGTGGTCAGAGGTGTGGCCTGATGTGATGTCATTTGTTTGGGCGTGGCCAGAGGCGTGGCTAATGTGTCCCTATTTGCAATCTCTAAATGTTGGGAGGTATGGCGTTATTGGTAATGTTGGTCTTGGTATAGTGGATTTGTTTGGTAGCAGTATGATAGTGAGATGTATGGTGAGGTATTTAACCCTTGTATTATCTACATTATCTAACTGCATGTCCTGGTAAATGTTTGTGGTCGGGGGGGCATCCAAAAGTTTGCTTTGGGGCCCAGGCTTCTCTAGTTACGCCCCTGGTATGGGAGGTTATGTTGCAAGCGGTCAGGCTCTGCATACCGAGACCGTTAAGGAGGACAGCAGTGACGGGCAAACACTTATCGATGACGATGTAGCTGATTGCGCTTGGGAGCCGGGGGAAGCAAGGGCTTCATCATCATCGTCGGGAGAAGAGGGCGTCAGCCAGCAAGTCGGTAGTGTGGCCGTGAGTCAGCAGGATGGCAGCAGTGCGAGGTCGGGAGCCAAACGGTGACAAAGTAGACCACCCGCTTCACAGGTCCAAGAAAGTAGCGACACATGGGTTCACCGAGGCAGCGGCGGTAGTAGTTAATGTGGAGCGTTGGCGGTAAATCACCTACTCGGAAGTGTGGCAGTTTTTTGCCAAGACACCGGAGGAGCTGAACATATGTATATGTAGAAACTGTGGCCAGAAAGTGAAGCGTGGCCAGGGAGCTAACGTTGGCACCACGGCCCTGCGTCAACACATGCAGCGTCACCATGCAGTTGCCTGGGAGAAACGTGTCTCAGATGTTGTGGTCCATCGTACTGCAGTAACAGCAGCAGCACCCACTGGCACGCATGCCATTTTAGCCAGTCAAGGCTCCACCACCTCTGCCGAATTGAGCTGTTTGTCTTTCCCATCATCTGCAGTCCCTCCCTTTCCAAGTGGTGGACTCTGCACGATTCAGAGAACTAGTGGCTTGTGCCGAGCCTAAGTGGAGAGTCCCAAGCTGTTATTTCTTTTCTAAAAAGGCAGCACCAGCCCTGCACAAATATGTAGAACAGAAGGTGGGCTAGTCCTTGAGACTATCGGTGTCTTCAAAGGTGCACGGCAGCGTGGACTTGTGGAGCTGTAACTACGGTCAGGGACAGTACATGTTCTTTATGGCCCACTGGGTGAATGTTCTTCCTGCCCAGCCACTCCAGCAACTTGGACAGGAGATGCTGCTTTCTCCTCCACGTTGTCAAACTGCTGATCCTGCGCCAATGTCCACCTCCTCCTCCACCACTAACTACCTCAGCCTCCACAAGTGTAAGTGATGCTCCATCGTAACACATGTGCTGGGCACAGCGGTGTCATGCAGTTCTACACCGGAACTGCTCCGCGTCATTCAACACGAAATCAATGTGTGGCTTTCTCCGCGACAACTGCAAATCAGAACCAAGGTGACAGACAAGGGAAGGAACATGGTGTCCACGCTGTACCGAGGAGGACTGAACCATGCACACTGCATGGCGCACATGTTCAATCTGGTTGTCAAACGGTTCCTCAAGTCTTCCACCCATCTACAAGACATTCTAAAAATGGCCAGGAATCTGTGCATGCACTTCCTCCATTCCTACAAAGCCAGGAACACCCTCCCCGAGTTGCAGCGGCAGAACGGCTTCCCCCAACACACTCTGATATGCGATGTTTCCACCCGTTGGAATTCCAGCCTGCTCATGTTGGACCGACTGTATGAACAGAGAAAGGCCATTAACGATTTTTTGATGATCCAGGCGGACAGGACTACTCCCCTCTGTAACTTTGATGTCAGCCAGTGGCAGCTCATGCGTGACACCTGCCATTTGCTGAGGCCATTCGAGGAGGCGACGTTATTATTCAGTTGCCAGGACTACGGGATGAATAACGTCATTCCACTGCTTGATGTCCTGGAACAGATGCTGAAAAATCTGTCTGGTTAAGGGACTGGAGACGTGGCGACTATGATTTCGGTGGGGGCTGGAAGACATTGGAGCACAAGCAGTGTTTGGCGAAATGAGTGGTTTTTCTACTCAGGTGACAGTAGAGGAGGAGCAGGAGCAGCTGGAGGAGGTAGAGAGAGAGATGAGGCAGATGAACCAGACACACCGTGGCAGTATACAGTGGTGATGAAGGCAGGGAGTCCCTCAGAGTCACTTGCTCACATGGCCCGCTGCATGCTGATTTGCCTGGCTAGTGACAGCCGAATTGTCACCATCCGGCAGATGGATGACTTCTGGCTCTCCACCCTCTTGGACCCTCGCTACTGTTCCAAAATGGGAGCTTTTTTTTCACCTGCTGTAAGGGAGTACAAACTCAAGTACTATAGAGAAATCCCATGTAGTTAGTTAGCTGCTGCCTATTTGCGCCATCGTCCATCCTCTGAGAGGACTGACTGAGGGGTTCCTCATCACTCACATACCACTGCCACGGCTGCTGTGGGGAGGTGGGGGAGTAGGAGCTGTAGCAGTTTAATCAGCAGCAGCCTAAGTCTGGAGTCTTTGATGAGCAGCTTCCTTCACCCGTCTAGTGAGGAGAGTACTCACCAGCAGCAGAAGCAGGACCTGGATCAGACACTGAACTAGCAGGTGGTGGCTTACTTGAACAGCACTCTGCCACCCCACATAGAAGATCCGCTGGACTACTGGGCAGCCAAACTGGATTTGTGGCCGAAACTTGCTGAGTTTGCACTGGAGAAGCTATCCTGCCCGGTCAGTAGTGTGGAATCAGAGTGGGTGTTTACTGCTGCAAGGACAACTCGTTTGTCCACCCAAAATGTGAAGAGACTCACCTTTGTCAAGATGAATCAGGCATGGATTGGCCAGGATTTCCACACACCAATGTCTTATGCATCAGATTAGATCAGCCATGACGCCTCACCAAAACTTGAAATGAGTCTGGATTGTTCTGGCTACCTGCCTCAGCTACTATTCTGATGATGCCACCCGTGTGATGCCACACATCTGCTGCCAGCTGCTCCATCTACCACACACCATCTTTACCAGAGACTGGTATTGCCACCCACCTCCCCACTCTTTACTAGGCCATTATGTAGATTTCTGATGCTGCCGCCACCTCCACAATCTGTCGTTTGCCACTCTGTGGCCTACTGATGTTGCTGCCCCCGTCTCAATCTGTCAGTTGCCACTCGGTGGCCTACTGATGGTGCTGCCACCTCCACACCCTGTGATTGTGCCACTCTGTGGAATACTCATGCTGCTGCCACCTCTATACTGTGTGATTGCACCAATCCGTGGCTTACAGATGTTGTTGCCACCTCCATACTCTGTCATTGTGCCACTCTGTGGCCTACTGATGGTACTGCCACCGCCTCAATTTGTCACTTACCACTCTGTGGTCTACTGATGTTGCTGCCACCTTCTCAACCTGTCATTTGCCACTCTGTGGCCTACTGATGTTGTTGCTACCTCCGCACTGTGTGGCCTACTCATGTTGCTGCCAACTGACTACTGTCTCACTCGAACACCCTGTGGTTTCCTAATGTTGTTTTCACCCTCCACCACTCTATGACGATGCCACTATGTTTGGTTTTCCCCTTCTTTTAATCTGTCAGAAGGGATAAAAAGGATCAGGATTGTCTGATGATTAGGTAGCCAAAAGCAGGAGGGGATACAGAACACAGAAGACATGCAAATATCCCATTTACTGGTCATCTCTGTTTTGGATCAACTCCTCTTTGTTTTGGGCTTTAGCAATACTGATGGATTATTGACCGATTGAAAGTGGACACTGATGGATCAAAGGAAGGGCAAAATGATCAGTGACGTCAACACAAAATTACTGCTGACATCCTCTCCACTCTTTTAGAGGGATGGGGGGGACTCTATATGTATCAGCGTTTAACAGAACAGGTTCTGTCATAATTTGTGGAATCATCTGATGTTGGTGTAAAAGGAGTGCGCTCTGTGACGCTATTGTAGGATCTTGGTCCACAGCTCGGTTCTTTCCAGCTGGCGCTGACATTACCTTGTCAGGCTGCGTTCCCACTTCAGTTATTTTGTCAGTTTTGCCCTTGTAACTGTCCAGGGAAGTGAAGTGTGAAGCGATTCTAAGAGCGGCAGCTGTCATCTGCGTGTCATACTAAAACACAGCATTGTATCAAGACCAAACCACGCTCCCTATGCATATTTGAACATGGCACAATGTTCTCCAACACCCTACAGGCACCCTTTACAAAGTTACATAGTTTGTCAGGCCGAAAAAAGATATACGTCCATCCAGTTCAGCCTATTGTGCTAAAGTATTGCTAAAGTGTTAAAGTGTTGATCCAGAGGAAGGCAAAACCCCCATGATGTAGAAGCCAATTGTCCTCATGTTAGGAAAAAAAATTCCTTCCTGACTCTAATCTGGCAATCGGAATAAATCCCTGGATCAACGACCCCTCATCAGAATCCTAGTCACTATAACTTGTTATATTACATCTAGAAATGTATCCAGACCCTTCTCCAGAATCCTAGTCACTATGACTTGTTATATTACATCTAGAAATGTATCCAGACCCTTCTCCAGAATCCTGGTCACTATAACTTGTCATATTATCACACTCCAGAAATGCATCGAAGCCCTTCTTGAAATCTGTTAGTGATTTCACCATGACAATTTCCTCTGGCAGAGAGTTCCACAGTCTCGCCGCTCTAACAGTAAAGAATCCCTTTCTATGTTTATGTAGAGGATGCCCCCCCCGAAGCCGTCTTTTCTCTAAACTAAATAACCCTAATCTTGCTAATCTTTCTGGGTATTGCAGTCCACCCAGTCCTTTTATTATTTTTGTTGCCCACCTTTGTACCTGTTCAAGCTCTACAATGTCTTTCCTGTGCACTGGTGCCCAAACTGTACACAATATTCCGTGTTTGGTCTAACCAGTGACTTGTATAGTGTAGTGTATAGTGTATAGAAAATAATGTTCCCATCATGTGCATCTATGCCCCTTTTAATACAACCCATGATTGTATTTGCCTTGGCTGCTGTTGCCTGACACTGGCTGCTACCGTTAAGTTTACTGTCCACCAGGATTCCCAATCCCTTCTCCATGTCACTCTTACCCAGTGTTTTCCATTTAACATGTAATCATGTAATGGATTTTTCCTCCCCATGTGCATAACCTTACATTTATCAGTGTTAAACCTCATCTGCCACTTCTCTGCCCAGGCCTCCAACCTATCCAGATCCCTTTGTATTTAACTAGAGATGGGCGAATTGATTCTAACGAAGTGGAATTCGTTTAGAATTTCAGGAAAACTTCTATTTTGAAGTCGAAGTTTGGGGTGATTCGCGAAGCGTGTTTTTGATTGATAAAATGGCTGCGAGCACATGGCGTTACATGGGGCAAAGAATTGGGGGGAAAGAAAGGGTACCCTACTGCATGTGCAAAGATAAAAAAAACCCCAACAGAGACCGGGGGGATTCTGTGACTTCCCCGCACATTTAACCCCGGGCAAAATGCCGCCCCTCAAAAGTTCTAAATATGCGTGTAGGGATTGGGCCCCCCGCCGCCGCTGCTGCACTTATGATATTCTTATAAAAAAACCATTTTAAACTTATTTTGGGGGGGTCAGAGCTTGTCTCAGAGACGTTTCTTACGTTCTAATTTTTTTTGTGGGGTATTGGAACTGAAGTCCAGTGTGCGTCCAATGCAGCTAAAATTTACATTTAATGCTATCTCCCAAGTTCTTGAGCACATTTTGAATTCCGGGGGTTATTAAGCCTTTTCCCTGTGTATTCTTTTAAAAAAACAGCGTTTTTTACAACCCAAATCCACTTAATTTTTGTTGCTCATTTTTTTTTCGCAATTTTTGACCCAGGGTTAATTAAGCGTTGTTTGCGTTGGGTCACTAAAAAAAACTTTCCTTTTCCCCGCCAAAAAAAGACATTTTCCCTGTAGCAAATTCATACCCAGGTAATTACAAGTTTTTCTGTTGTTGGTCCGTAAATAAACCCTTTTTTAAAAACCCAAAAAGCTGTAATTGTTGGAGCATTTTTTCTTTGCGCAATTTAACCCAAAGGGGTTTAAACTAAGTTTTTTTCGAGTTTATTAGTAAAGAAACGTTCTTTTTACCCCCAAAAAAGAAATTTTGGCTGTAGTAAATCATACTGGAGGTTAATTACAAGTTTTTCTTTTGTTGGTTCGGAAAAATACCCCCTTTTTTAAAACTACAAACTGTAATTTTTGGGCAGCACATTTCTTTTGTGAAATTTACACCCAAAGGTTAACAAGTATTTTTGCAGTTTTATTCACAAAAAAAGTTGTTTTTCACGAAAAGAAGAAAGGTGTAGCATTTCTTCCAAAGGGTTTAATTAGAGTTTTTCTGTTGTTGGGTTCTGAAAAATCCGCCTTTTAAACACGCTACAAAGTTGGTATTTGTTGCACATATTTTTTTTGCATAATTTAATCCGGGGTTAACAAAGTTTTTTCTGCAGTTTTTTTATTAAAAGAAAGTTCTTTTCACCGCCAAAAAAGAAATTTTGGTTACATTTTTATCCAAAGGTTAATTACAGTTTTTTTTTTCTTTTTTCCCGTAAAATCACCCATTTTACACGCTAAAAAAGCGGTAATTGTTGGCACACTTTCTTTGCCAATTTCTCCTAGGGTTAACTAAGTATTTTTGCAGTTTATTTGTAAAAAAACTTTTTTTTTCCCGCCAAAGGGGGAAAATTTTGGGTAGCAAAATTCTTTCCGAATTTTAATTACAATTTTTTGTGTTTTTTTCCATAAAATACACCCTTTTAACCCGCTGCAAAACTGGTAATTGTTGGCAGCACTTTTTTTGCACAATTTACACCAAAGGGGTAACTAAGTATTTTTCGCTTGATTAGAAAAAGAAAACTTCTTTTCCCCGCCCAAAGAAGAAATTTGGCTGAGCAAAAATTTATACCCAAAGGTTTAAATTTAAAATTTTTTTCTTTTGTTGTGTTCCGTAAAAAACACCCATTTTAACACGTAAAAAGGGGTAATTGTTGGCAGCACATTTTTTTTGCGCAATTTACACCCAAAAGGGTTAACTAAGTTTTTTTTCTGCATTGTATTCAATAAAATAAATTTTTTTTTCACCGCCAAAAAAGAAATTTTGGCTGTCATAATTAAAACCGAAGGTAATTAAGGGGGGTTTGTGATTTTTTTTCATTAAAATACACAGGTTTTTAAAGGGCACTACAAGTAAATTTTTCCGCCCTTTGTGGCGAAATTTTATACCCGGGGGGGTTTACCCAAGCTTGTTAGTGGGTTCATTTGGAGTCAAATACAGGTGTGTATTTATCATACAGATATTTTCATAAAAACAGTGTTGAATTTTAAAACAAACGTATTCAGACAGAGATGTGGCAGACCTTCACCTGGAGTGGCGAGGCAAAACTTCCCAGCCCAGGCCAGCACAGAAAGGGGACGTCGCAGCGGGGGTACCCCGTGGGGCCAAAAACTCCGCGTCACTACGGCCGGGGTTTTGTTCAGCAACCCAAGGGTTCTTGATTTTTTACTAGTCACCACCCCCCCCCCAGATCACTGACAACCCCTCCAAGGGGGGGGGAAGTCCACAAACCTTATTTGGCATGCCCAGGGGGGTCACGGCCCTCACCTGTCCTCAACCCCCTTTGCCCATCCGGCCCCCTCACCAGAATCTATTATATGGTTTTTGCCAGCCCCACTAAAAAAAGCGGGGATGAAAAATTTTGGGAGGGCAGTCAGCAGCTCTTGGCAGCGAATAAATGGGGCCAATCCTCCGCTTCTGAAGTAGGGGGCAAAGTTAGTGGGGAGGTCCCTGGGAGTCATTTGTAAGGCACCTCGCAACCAAAGCCCGGGATGAGGACACATGACGAAAACAAAAGATGAGATGTGGGGCTTCATCATCGTCGGGAAAAGGGGGGGTCGTTTGCGCGTGGCTGCGGCGCACCCACAAGGGGTTTTGTGGGGCCCGTGAGTCAGCAGGGTACACAGTGTGAGTTGGGGAGAAAAGGGGCCCACGGGTAAAAAACCCGTTGCAGGCCCAAGAAGACGGCACGGGGGCTCACGGGGCCGCGGCAGTAGTCACTCATGCGGAGTTTGGGGGTAAAATCGCAAACTACGGTGTGGCATTTTTTTGCTAAGAACCGGGAGGAGCCAAAAGGGGGAATGTAGAATCTGTGGCAGAAAGTAAAGCGTGCCCAGGGACAACTTTTGGCACCACGGCCCTCGTCAAACATCAGCGCACCATGGGGGCCGGGAGAAACGGGGCTCAAGGGGGGTCCACCCTGCCGCCGCGAACGCACAGCAGTGCCCAGGATGCATGCAATTGCAGCCATAAAGGGCCCACCCCCAGAAGGGAGCTGTTTCTCTTTTGCCATCATTCCGGGCCAGACCTCCTGCTTACCTGGCGCCCCCAGCTTTCAGCAGGCGATTGCAAAGAGCAACTTTTTGCGCCAACCATCCTAAGGTGCAGAAGCAGAGTGACCGGTTCCTGTCCAAGTTTTTGGGTACGCAGTCCCTCCCTTTCCCAAAAATGGTGGACTCTGCCCCTTTTTAGAAACTAAGGCTTGTGCAGCCGGATGGGAGTCCAAGCCTAATTATTTTCCAAAAGGCAGTACCAGCATTTTCATAATATTAAAAAGGGTGGCCTTTCCTTAGCTATGGTTTGTTTAAGGGCACGGAGCCGGACGTCTTAGCGTAACACGTCGGGGGCCAGTAATGTCCCTTTACCCCCACGGGGGTGAAAGTGCCCTGCCCAGGCACACCAACAACTTGGCAGGAGACGCCGCTTTTCCCTCCGGGTTGTCAAACTGGGGCCCTGCGCCAATGTCACCTCTTCCTCCTCCACCCCACCACCATTCAGCCCCCACAAGTACTGCCCCCAAAACCACAGTGTAGGGCCCCGCGGTGTCAGCAGTTCACCCGGGGTTGCCTCGGCAAACAAAGTCAAAAAAACGGGGAAAGGGAAACTGCTCCCTCACAAAAAAAACGAGTATGGCTTTCTCTGCGCCAAAGCAATGGAACCATGGTGATGGGAAAAGGGGGGAACATGGTGTTCGCGCTGCACCCAGGAGGGATGGCCAGCGCCTGCATGGCGCACGTGTTTTAATCTGGTTGTGAAAAGGGGTTTCCCGAAGTTCCACTGATCTCAGAAGATTTGAAATGGCCCGGAAATGTGTATGCACTTCATCCATTCCTACAAAGCCAGGAACCCCTCCTCGGATTTCAGCGGCAGAAAAAGGGCCCCCCCAAAAACCCTGATATCATGTTTCCCCTCGTTTGGGAATCCACCTGCACTGTTTGGACCGACTGATGAACAGAGAAAGGCCATTAACGATTTTTTGATATCCAAGCGGGCAGGAAACTCCCCTTTAAACTTGGAGTCAGCCTGGCGTCATGCTGAACCTGCCCCCTTTGCTAGGGGCCCTTTGAGGGGGCGACGTTATTTGTCATCCCAGGACTACGGGATGAATAACTCATTCACTGCTTTAAAGTCCTGAAACAGAGCTGAAAAATCTTTGGGCAGGGGGCTGGAGACGGGGTACTCTCGAGGCCCCTGGTTTTCCGTGGGGGCGAATGGGGAGGAGGAGGAAAACATTGGGGCAGAAGCATTGTCTGGTGAAATGAGGGATTTTTACCCAGGTGACAAAAGGAGGGGCAAGAGCAGCTGGAGGAGGTAATGGAATGAGGAAGACGAGGGAGTGACCCCCCAAGCACCGGGGCATACACGTGGAGATGGAGGCAGGGAGCCCTCGGGTCACTTGTGCAATGGCCCACAGATGCGATTTGCCCGGCTAGTGACAGCCGTAGTCAGCATCCGGCAGAGGATGACTTTTGGCTTCCCCCCATTGGGGCCCCGCAACCCTTCCCCAAAAAGGAAACCTTTTTTTCCCAGGCCGAGAGGGGGACAAACCAAAAAAATATAGGGAAATCCCCCCGAGTCTTGGCCCCTACCTATTTGGGCGGCATGTCCCCCCCGCAGTTTGACCGGGGGGTTCTTTAGCGCCCAAAACTACGCCAGGGCTGTGGGGGAAGGGGGGGGGGGTAAGCAGACCAGCTCCCCAAGCAAACCCAATCTGGAGTCATGAGAGGCCCTTTACCTCCTAGTGGAGGGGGAGTCGCCAGCCAGCACGGACCGGAGCGTCCCTGAACCAAAAGGTGGGGCCCACTTGGACAGCACTCGCAAACCCCAAATTAGAAGATCCGCTGGAACTGGGCAACCCAAAAAGATGTTTGGGGCCGCAACTTGCCGATTTGAAGGGGAAGCTGTCCTGCCCAGCCATAGGTGGGTCAAGCGGGCAACCCGCGGGGCCCTCGTACCCAAGGAAACCCCTTGTCCCCGGGGAAAAATGGAACACTGACCTTTTTTTAAGATGAATCAGGGTGGATCGGCCAGGATCCACCCGTGGTAATCCAATTTCTAAAACCTCATTTAGACAAAAGCGGTTGGGCAGAAGGATTTTCCCAAAGATCAAGAGGGCCAAAAAGGGTGATTTTGTCGCTCTGACCCCAATTTTGATGCCATAGAGGGGGAAAAAGGAACCCGGGCAATCGGCAAAAACCGGGCGGTGGCAACGCCTTGCGTGCCCGTTTTCTTTTAGCCCCAGCTCCCGGATGCGAAAGTCAGGAGAGGAGCACCCGTGTTGTTGTGTGGAAGACTTGCGGATCTAATTTGGGTTTTAGCAAAATTTGCTTGCAAACGCTTCATCACTGGAAGGAGGAAGATGAGGGGTTTGTCTACGGGGCCCCCTCAAAAAAGGGGAGGGGGGTCGACAATCTGCTGAGATTTTCCGCCCCGCCACGATCAGCGGAAAACTGCCCTCGTTACCCGTCAAAAGGGTTTAGGGAAATCTCAAGCCTGGCTTTTTCGACAAGTCTTGTTCACCCCCGTTTTCAAGCCCCCTTTGCCGTAAATGCCATTTGGGGGAGAATCTTAGGTTTTAAACCACCACCAACTGTCTATCACATGCAGCGAGGCATGGTTGAAATGGAGGAAAATTGGCCCAAAAAAAAGGGCCCCACAATGCCGGGGTTCCCAAACCCCTGCCACCCCTGTCTCCCCCTCCCCCCCCGCCACCACCAAGGGAACCCCACGCCCAAAATTTTCAGAGCAGACAAGGGACAGCCCCGTTCGCCCCACCGTCACCCCGAGTACCCCCAAGACCCCTCCCACCCCTTTTCCCCATCAGTTTGACGCCTGCATGCCGTAAGCGGCATTCCCCGCAGCCGCCTTCTGCTTCCAGGGTTTGGGAGCAGAAGAAACACTTTAACCCCAAAACCCTCCAAACCAAAAAGCTGAAGTCGGGTTGCCAGGGTTTTTGGCCTTAAAGTTTCCTTTCCCTCTGGGGGCACAGTGGGTTCTGCCAATATGCCCTTGCCTACCCCCCTACCAATGCCTCCAGGCATTTCTTTTCCCCAAAAAACCGTCCCGCCCCGGCCCGCCTGTTTCATCTAAAATTTTAAGCGCATTGTCTTCTGTGTCCGCAAATACATCGACCACCGACACATGGGCGTAAGACGGCCAAGGCCGTATTCTCTGTGACAACTCACTGGTAGCTTGGATATCTCAGTGGTGTGGGGCTCTCGGGTCGGGGCAGCTCTTCAAAACCCGCAGGATGGTGAGGGTTCTTTCCCCCCGGTCCCCGGGGGATCACGGCCCCCTAGAAAAAAGGCCTGTTGAAATTCACTGTCTTGGGGACCGTCAACACACGGTCAGGACTGTGGAGGCTCTCCAAAGAGACCGGCCTGGCTGGGTGACAAGAACCCCGTGCCAGGAAGGTGTGTGCGAACGGCAAAAACTGTGGCCGCCCCAAGATTTGGGAGCTGGAGCACTCCCTTGCCCGGCACATGTCATGAACCTTTTCCCGAAATTTTTAAAGGTTCCCGGGGGTGGGGCTGCCCCGGCGAAGAAGGCCGAGGTCTAGGCACTCCGCCGTTCGCCCCCCTGCACGTCCCCCCTGGCTGCGTGCGGTCAGCTCGGCCTCCCCGTCAACCCTCCATTTTTTGACGTGGCAACACGCGGAATTCCACCCTCCCACATCTCCGGATTGGGCAGCAGCGCAATGCCATTTTCGCAGTACGAAGTGACACAAGGCCTACAAGCACGGTACGACCTCGGGGTGTTGAACCCCCGAGGGGAGGGAGGTGAAAGAGCTCTGCACCCTCCTTGCCAGTTTTTTAAAAGCACCAAAAAGGGCAGTCGGACAATGCGGCTTGGATGCCCATTTCCTCCAACATGATCCTCGCATTAAGGCATAAACGAACAACAGTTTACTGGGTGGGCCCCCCCTTCAATCCCCGGGGACAAAGCAAAACTCACACTTTCCCCTTTCCCCCCACCCAAAAAAAGAGTAAAATGCAGGAAAGGAGACCCTGGATTTATCAAAGGAGACATCTTTTTCGCTGCTTCACGTTTTTCAAATGTCACGGGGAACAACGTCAGCAACGGTAGCAGTAGAGTGACAAGTAGCCGAGTGGCAGCGGACAGCAGGCGTTGTGGAGAAGCCTATGGGGACCTCTGGGAAACTTTATTTCCACCTCACCAATGCAGAAAGCAGGCAACATACAAAACACAGGACTGGTTTAAGATCAGGGTTTACGACTATCTCGCTCCAACACCCATGTTTTTGGGTATGTTCCGGACCAATCGACTTTTGGGTATCCAAAAAAGGATGAATGGCCCCAGCTTGTCGCCAACCCCTAGAGGTGTTGTCCTGCCCCACCCCAGCGTCAAAACTGAGCGGGACCCTTACACGCTGGGGAGTCTTCAGCAAACGCATCTGGGTTACCCCCGAAATGTGGATCGATTGACTTTCATCAAGATGAATCAAACATGGATCCTGGATGTTGTGGCCCCAATTGCCCAGGTCCCAATTTCAATTTCAGTTTTTATTCTCAGTTCCAAAAAATTCATTTTTGGGTTTTCGGTGAGGAACTGTAAAAAAACCCAAGGTTTCATGAAAAAAAAAGATTCCCTTTTCTCACTTTTTTTTAGAATTTTTTCGCTTGTCAATGGTTTTTTTGGTCATGGGCTTGAATACATTTTTAAAACTGGTCCTTTGGAAAAGAAATGTGGCTTCTAAATGGCATTTCTCCCTCATAATTTTTACCAGTGGCTGAGAAGTCCTTTTTATAATTTTTTGGGTCATGCTGCTGTGAAATGCAGCAATACTACAGGTCCTATTCTAAAAAATGTGGTTTCTAACAGACATTTGTTCTTCACAATTGTCAAGAGTGGCTCAAGGGTCATGTTTTGAATTTTTGGGGGCATGTTGCTGTGAAATGCAGCAATACTACAGGTCCTATTCTAAAAAATGTGGTTTCTAACAGACATTTGTTCTTCACAATTGTCAAGAGTGGCTCAAGGGTCATGTTTTGAATTTTTGGGGGCATGTTGCTGTGAAATGCAGCTATACTACAGGTCCTATTCTAAAAATGTGGTTTCTAACAGACATTTGTTCTTCACAATTGTCAAGAGTGGCTCAAGGGTGATGGTGCTGTCAAAAACAGGAATAGGTAGGACACTGTTAATGGACACATATTGCAAAATGACTTGTTTTTGCAAGATCTTTAACATAGCTAGCAATCCCTGTAGTGAGACAACCCATTTAAAAAAAAAAAGAGAAACAAAGACGTGGTGGGATTCCATCCTAAAAATGGTGGTTGAAAGACTCCTTTTTCCGGCACTTTTTAATCTGTGGGTCAGACAGGTTTAAGGGTCATGCTGCGTTCCAGGACAGGGATAGTCAATGTCAAGTTCAATTAAAATGATGGTTCAAATAATACTGCCTTCTGGCACTTTTCAATTTGTGGGTCATGCAAGTTTAAGGGTCATGCTGTGGTACAAGACAGTGATAGTGAATAGTCTTATAATGGTTCACTGTCGCTCCTATTCTGATTGGCTGTTTTCTGTCAACCAATGAGAAGCGCTTACAGAATTTGAATTACTCTATTTCCCGGCAATTTCCAATATCCCAATTCCTGATGTTGGGCCGGTGACGGTGACAAACGCATTGTTAGGGATTTTTATTTATGTATGTTTTTAGAAGGTTTGAGCTCTTTTTCAGATAATGTTTTACACCTAATAAAAACGATTTTTGGAATCATACTCCATGCCTCACAGAGCTGAGAGCTGTGTACTGTTGTAACAGTTGACCTAGAGCACATTTTGCCCCATTCCATTACGTTCTCGCTTCACTTCGCCTCCTCCGGCTCATTTAGACCAGCTTCAACTAGGTCTGCCTGTCAGAGCTGTCGAGTGCTGCAATGCGCCGCACTTTGCCGACCCGCGATCATACATGCCTCGGAGTATTCGAATGTAGTGCGTCCCGCCCCAAAACGCCCACACCGCGCCCATTGCACGCCCCTTCATGTTAGGCGCATCCGAAAGTGGCGAAGGTTGCGCTTAACACCGCATCACTGCATCCGACAAGGGATTCGGATCGGTGAGGCGCCGTTTTCGCCAGAAAACAGGCGCAACTCCCGATCATACATGTCGCCCTTAATTTGGAATTTACCTCCTCCCTTTGCTCATCAACAGGAAGGTCATCCTCCTCGATAAATACAGTGGAGAAGAAATTGTTTAATAGGTTTGCTTTCTGCTCATCTCCCTCCACAGTATCTCCCTCAGTACTTTTTTTTTTTTTTGTATAACTGTAGTTTATTGAGAAACAAAGTCAACAAGGGTACACTGATAGATTTTTCCATAGTATACAGAGACACTTATCAGATATAAAAATATGAACAACAATGTCTTCATGAGTACCTTGTAGGCAAACAGGTGACTAAACATTTTCTTCTTTACGACTCCCACTTCATCTTAAGTCTAATTTAAAGTATAAGACTCCGTTCAAACGGATTCCAAGTCAGCATAAACATGACAGTATTTCAAATGACCGGTACTAAAACAACTCTAAATACCATTTTATGTAATATTAGGAAACTATCCTCATGACTTTAGTGTATAACATATAGTAACAGTGATAACCATTATAGCCTAAGACAATCAATAAAGACAACACAGGAACATCAGGAAAGACACACAAGACACACAATGGGAGAGAAACCATTTTTTTTATCATACTAAAGACATCAGTTAAGCAATACCGGGTTGGATAGCATAGACGTCCCATGGGGCCCAGATCTTCAGAAATGTATCTACTTGACCATTGAGGAGAGCTGTACGGTATTCCATTCTCCGTACATCTTGTATCCACTGAAAAAGATCATCGTTAGAGGGAGGAAGAGGGGATTTCCAGCATCTAGCTATTAGGTATCTGGCTGCTGTTAAGATATGCAGAGCCAGCTGCATCTCAGCCTTGCCTATAGATTGTGGTAACAAATTTAACAAAAGGAACTTCGGATCTAAGGAAGACTGTAAACCTATCACCTCATGTAGGAGATTGCGTACCCTTCTCCAGAAGGAGGTCAGAGACAAAAGAATGTCATCAGCAAACAATGAAAGTTTGAATTCCCTATTGTGTACTACAACCCCTTTGATATCCGGGTTCATACGAAACGCTGCCGCTAAGGGTTCAATAGACATTACAAATAAGAGCGGGGAAAGCAGACAGCCCTGCCTTGTCCCATTCTTAATCTGGAAGGATGTTGACATACTGTGGGGCAATCGAATTGTGGCCATAGGATGTTTGTATAAACTTCGTATCGCCTCCAGATATGGACCCTGAAATCCATACGCTCCCAGTGTTGTGAATAAAAAGGACCAATTTACCCGATCAAACGCTTTTTCTGCGTCCAAGCTCAAAAAAAGAGCAGATTGATCCCATCTATTGACAATCTCTATCAGATCCAAGGCCCTCCGGGTGTTGCCAACACCCTGCCTGCCTACCACAAATCCCACCTGGTCTTTATGGATCAGCGTAGGGAGCCAGGAAGCCAATCTATCCGCCAGGAGCTTTGTAAAGATCTTCAAGTCTGAATTAAGCAGGGCTATAGGTCTATAGTTTGCCGGGTCCGATTGGTCTCTATCCGGTTTGGGAATAAGAGTGATATATGAGTGGGACATGGTAGTCGGTATTGGGGATCCTTGTAGAAACGAATTGTATAAAGCCGTCATATACTCTCATAATTGGGGAAAATATGTTTGGTAGTATAAATATGTCAACCCATCTGGACCAGGGGTTTTGCCGTTGGGCATGTTTTTCAAGATCCCTTCAATTTCCTCTGGCAGTATCGGGGCATTAAGCTCCGTCAATGCCTGTGGAGGGAGCTTCGGAAGGCTGCATTTACCCAAAAAATCTGCAATCAAATAAATTCTGTGGTTCTCGTTCGACGGCAGCTCATCAGGTAGAGAATAGAGTGCTGAAAAGTAATTTCTAAAGACCTGGGACATTGCGTCCGGATCATATATTAATGGACCCGAATGGTCCTTTATGACTTGAGGGACGCCCCCCGCAGATTCATTTCGTAGTTGTCTAGCTAATAGAGTGTGGGGTTTATTCCCTCTATCATAAAATTTCTGTTTGGAATACATCAGCAACTTCTCCGTCCTGTCCAACGCTAAAGTTTTCTCACAGCCACTATGCGGCGAAGGAGCGATCTGGAAGGCCTATTATGTAGTCTAGTTTCCAGATCCTTCAACTGTTGCATAAGCATTTCTGTCTGAGCTCCTCTATCTCTTTTAATATGGGAGCCCAGGGCTATGCAGCATCCCCTAACCACCGCCTTGTGAGCCTCCCATAATGTAGCTACAGAAGACACCGAACCCTCATTAGCTGCAAAATATTCCGTGAGGCAGGATCTCACCTCCTCTCGTAATTCCAGCTTTTTGAAAAGGCTTTCATTTAACCGCCAGTGGCATTTCCTACTACCCACCAGCCCGGGACTCAGGGTGAGGGTCACCGGAGCGTGGTCTGACCACGTGATAGCACCCACATCCGTTTCGGCTGTTTTTCTCAAAGCCAAAATGTTCCCAAAAAAATAGTCTATACGGGTATGCGACCCATGAGGCGGGGAATAAAATGAAAATGCCCTACCTGTGGGATGGTGTATCCGCCAAAGGTCGAATAACGCATGGGAACGAATTAACTTGTGAAATTCCCTAGTGAGTCCCCTCTGCGTCCGTGACAATGGGGTGTTCTTAACCTGCAATCTGTCCATGGAATCTGAAAAAGAAACATTGAAGTCCCCCCTACTAACACCAAGGCCGACAGTAATCGAGATACCGTAGATAATACCCTTTTGAGAAACCTAATTTGAGAACTATTAGGCACATATAGGTTACACAGCACGATAGGGGACCCTTCCAAGAGACCCTGGAGAATTACATATCTACCATGGGGGTCCAAAATGACATGTTGGACCTGGATGGGGCACGTTCTGAAGAGCAGGATAGCTACTCCTGCCTTCTTCCGCGATTGTGAGGCGACATAGGCATGTGGGACGATACCCCTGGCTAAAGAGAAACCTCCCTCTTTATCAAAATGCGTCTCCTGAATGAATACAATAACTGCTTTTGAAGATTTCAATTCAGTGTATAAGAGACACATTTTGACATCGGAGTTAAAGCCCCTTACATTGAGGGATATAAGCTTAGCCATGGGAAAAGTCAAGTAATAATCTCTGATTAAGTCTCCAGTCGGTATTTGGGACAAAGTGGTTCCGGACATGTTACACTAGGGATGGGGAACACGACAGATTAACATTTAAGAAATAGACATAAAGCATATTGTAGACCCGATACCCGAGGGGCAGGCATCTCTAACAAAAACACCAGGACTGTACACAGCCTGGGGAGGCTTGGGTTCAAAAGTGGTGTAGCTACCACCAAAGTTGAGAGAGACCTATATTATAGGCCAACCTGAGTGGGGAAAGGTGTCAGATGCACCTTCAATGGGACAACCCCAAAGCCCGGCCCTTATGAAAACACTATAGAGAAGGAGAGAAAGGGATTGAATTGGAAAGGGAGGGGAAGAGGGGGGGAGAGAGAGAAAAAAAAAGGTGGGGGGGGGAGAGGGAGGGAAAGAAAAGGAAGGTGAGGGGGAGGGAAAAATAGAATAGAGGGAGGGAGTGGAAGGAGGGAGAGAGGGATCTCTCCATTCCTGCAGGACACTAAGTAAAACACATTAAGATGAATGTATAACAGTGAGACCATGACAAAACCGGCAGTGATGAGATAAGGATGAGATAATAAATCTTATGAAGGATTCAAGGAACTGTCCGGGGAGGATCATCCCTGACCCTCCGGAGTGGCAGGAGACCTCGGCGATCCAGGTTTGGAAGGAAGCTTTCGCCTTTTCTGGACCTGACTCCAGACTGGCGGTGGGGCAGGATGCGGTGTCCCTTATATCCAGTCCGGGATGTCTGGGGTAATCAGCCCCAAAGCTTTACAAAGTGATGGCAGGTCTGCATGTGCACGGAGAGAGGAGGAGCTGCCATTTTTGGTCGCTGTCAGCGAAAAGGGAACCCCCATCGATATGGAATTCCACTGTCCTTTAGGAGCGAGAGGAGTGGTCTCAAACAGCGCCTTTTTTAAAGCGTGACCCAAGCTTGGTCAGGATAAAGCTGTATCTGGGTGCCTCTGTATGTCACTTCTTTTTGCACTTTGGCCTTGGACATAATTCTCTCTTTAACTGAAAAAGTATGTACACAGCAGATTACATCTCTTGGCTTGCCAGATATGTCCTTAGGCCTCAGAGCCCGATGCACCCTATCAAGCTGTATATGATTGGTGGTGGGTTCCCCCAATAAGTTGTTAAACACCTCATTTAATACAGATTGAAGATCCTCTTTCTCCTTGGATTCTGGCAGACCTTTATTTCGAATGTTATTTCTTCTTCCTCGATTGTCAAGGTCTTCTAAATGACGTGAGATCTCCCGCAGAGCTTGAGCTTGGTTATTAACAGTGAGATGCAGGTGTGATATATATCACCGGGTCTCATCATGAGAATCTTCCAGATTGTCGACTCTATCTACCAGGTGCGCCAGGTCCTGTTTTAGGGAGGCCATCTCCATTTTACACGCTTCTTTCACCTCCATAACTAGACCCCTAAAATCCTCTCTAGTAGGGATGGTTTTTAAGTAAGCTTTCCAGTCCATATCCTCTAAGTTCGACAACATTTCCCCTCCACCTCCTTCAACAATGGCGCTCCTACTGGAGGAAACAGAGTCCCCAGAGGCCCCGCCACTGACTGATAGAGACGCGGTGGAATTGGACCTGGGGTGGATCTGATAAGAGACATGTCCGTCAACTTGCGCTGCATACTCGCAGCTTTTTGCGCTTTAGAAGGCATGTTGCTATATTATGAAATAGGCAGGCAGAGGAAGCAGGTTGCACCTTACAGCCAGGGGCCCAAAGCAGCCAGGTGATAATGAATTTAATAGAGAATCTGCAGGATTCAGTGTCCCTGGGATGCAGGCAGGCTACTGTGTTGTAAAGCCTTTCTAACAATAGGGGCTGTATTGATCTATCCCAGAGTCCAGAGCAGGGTTCCCCACCCAGCCAGAGGGGGATCCAGGGATATGTCTGCCTCTCAGTCTCTGCAGGTGGTGAGGACGCTCCCACGCCCGGCCCCTGAGTACAATTACCGGGAGTGCTGGTCCCAAAAGGATCGCCGCCACCCAAGCTCCAGGTACCTGACCCACCAGCTGGCTGCTCGCCTGTGTCTCCCGCTGTGAAACGGAGGCCGCGGGTTACAACTCTTCAGCTGGGCGAATATTCTCCTGTGCCTGCTCCCCGTTGCTGCCGCCCGCAGATTCGCGGGCTTTTCTCATAGCCGCGTGAGTCCTCCCGGAACTCGCGCCGTGCTGGTCTCACTGATGTCCCAGGTCACAGCTTCAAGTCTCTCCTCGCTCCTCACCCGGTGCCCTGCGCGGACTGCTGATCGATCCCGGGTGATGCCGGGGTATTCCGCCGTCCTTCTCTGCTATTTAGGGGTCACCACTGCCAGGTTTAAGTCCGGTCCGCCGTGTCCATGAGTCTAGGGCCCACAGAGCTCCGGAGCTACGCGGCCATCTTGGGCAGCAGCCAGACACGCCCCCCCCGCTCAGTACTTTTTAAAGGGCCAACATTTTCTTTTTTAATCTTCTTACTATTTATATAGTTAAAAAATATTTTCGGGTTACTTTTACTTTCTATGGTAATAGGTCTTTCTGTCTCCAGCTTTGCTGCCTTAATTATATTTTTACATATTTTGTTTTTTTCCTTATAGCTTTTTTGTGCCTCTTCACTGCCCTCCTGTTTTAGTAGCTGAAATGCTTTATTTTTGTTTTTTATTGCCTCCTTTACATCTATGTTGATCCACATTGGGTTTTTCCTGTTTCTAATTATTTTTTTACCATATGCTATGTACCTCTCACAGTGGGCGCCTAAGATGTTTTTAAAGATCTCCCATTTATTTTTTGTTCTGCTTTTTTTAAACACCTTGTCCCAGTCAATACGGTTTAGAACCTCTCTAAGCAGGATAAAATTAGCCTTCCTCAAATTCAGTTTTTTTGTTGCCCCATGAACAAAAAGCTCTATTGAAGGATAAATGGAAGTTTATTATATTAGGGTTTCATTATTCCCTAGGTGCCCTCAACCTGAACCTTTGTTACTCTGTCAGGTCTATTAGTCAATATTAAATCTAAAAGGGGCCCTTTCCTCTAGTGGGTTTCTGCACCATTTGGGAAAGGTTATTTTTTCTTTAGTTATAGAAAAAAACATGTTTCCTTTGTGAGATCTACAGGTTTCAGATTCCCAATTTATGTCTGGGTAGTTAAAGTCGCCCATAATAACAACCTCATTCTGATTAGATTCTTCATCTATTTGCCTGAGGAGTATATCTTCTATGGGTTCTGTTATATTTGGGGGCCAATAGCAGACTCCTATTAGAATTATTACTGTTATTACCCCCATGTATATTTACCCATAATGATTCCCTCTTTTTCATTACCTGTACCTATATCTTCCCGCAGTGTTGGCTTCAGACAGGATTTTACATAGAGACAGACAAACCCCCCCCCTTCGGTGTTACGGTTCACTTCTAAATAGACTGTAACCCCGCAAGTTAACCGCCCAGTTGTTAGCTCTCGTCCAGCCATGTCTCAGTTATCCCCACTATGTCATATTTTTCTTCTGCAATTAATAATTCTAGTTCATTTATTTTGTTGGTCAGACTCCTGGCATTGAAAAAAACTTGGAGAATCGCTTGTTGAGAAAGATATGGGCATTCTTGTAGATCATAGACTAGAAAACAGCATGCAGTGTCAATCAGTTGCCTCTAAGGCAAGTAGGATATTTGCGTGTATTAAAAGAGGCATGGACTTGTGGGCCAAGGATGTAATTCTACCGCTGTATAAAGCATTGGTGCGACCTCACTTCGAATATGCTGTTCAGTTCTGGGCTCCGGTTTATAGAAAAGATGTAATGGAGCTAGAGAGAGTGCAAAGACGAGCAACCAAACCTATAAAGGGAATGAAGCAACTTAGTTATGAGGAGAGGTTAGTAGAATTGAACTTATTTAGTCTTGAGAAAATATGGCTTCGGGGGGACATGATTAATTTATATAAATGTATAAATGGTCCCTACAAAAAGTATGGGGAAAAATTATTTCAAGTGAAGCCCCCTCAAAAGACAAGGGGACATTCCCTTCGGCTTGAGAGAAAAGGATTCAATCTCCAGAGTAGAAAAGCGTTCTTCACTGTAAGGATTCTAAATTTGTGGAATAGCCTGTCTGTGGAGCTGGTCACAGCAGGAGCAATTGGGAGTTTCAAGAAAGGCTTAGATATCTACCTGAAACCAAAGAGTATTAATATGTACATAGCTATATAAAATTATGGATCCTGACTGGTGGCGGCTCTGGGGTCAGAGCTGGGGTCTCCCCTGGAGCAGATTGTTTCATGCCTTGTGGGTATCAGGGCATTAACCAATGTGGGCTTAAAATCCATGTCTTCCTCCCTTCAGCCACTTTTTCCCCACCCTTGGTTGAAATTGATGGACACGTGTCTTTTTTCAACTGTACTAACTATGTAACTATGTGATATACCTACCAACTACTGGGTGGACATATAGACATACCAACCTACTGAGAGACCTATATACCTACAAACCATCTACTGGGGCCCTATAGACCTACCAACCTACTGGGGACTCTAAATCCTTAATTACATACTCGGGGACCTATATACCTACTAACCTACTGGGGGGGACTTATATACCTACCAACCTACTGTAGAGTTCTATACACGTATCAACCTACTGCAGAGCCCTATAAACCTATCAACCTACCAGGGGCCCTATATACCTACCAACCTACTGAGGGGGGCCTTATATACTTACTTACCTACCTTACCTTATCTACTGAGAGAACCTATTAACCTATTTATTGGGGGGCCCCTATTTACATTCTTACCTACTGTGAGTCCTACCTACTTACTGTGCTGGCCTATATACCTACCTACTTACTTTGGGATGGGACAAAAACCTACCTATATACTTACCTCCCTACACTTGGGGACTATATAAACTACCGTTAGGGGGCCATATATGCCTGTCTACCTACTAAAGGGGCCTATAAACCAATCTACCTACCAAGAGTACCTATATACCTAGCCATCTACTAATGGGGAATATATAACTACCTACCTACTGATGGGGGGCTATATACCTACCTATTGAGGGGATATTTTTACCTACCTACCTACTGGGGGTGTCTATATACCTCTCTACCTAATGGGTGTCACCATACCTTCCTATATATGCCCCTATTAGGTAGGGAGGTATAAAGAAACACCCACATCTTCCCCTCAGTAGGTAGGTAGGCACATACAGTTGTACTCAAAAGTTTACATACCCCAGCAGAATTTTTGCTTTTTTTGGCCTTTTTTTCAGAGAATATGAATGAGAGCACAAAATCTTTTTTTCTACTTATGGTTAGTGGTTGGGTGAAGCCATTTATTGTCAAACTACTGTGTTTTCTCTTTTTAAAACATAATGACAACCAAAAACATCCTCAACTGTAGGTACTGGAAAAGTGAAGATTCTAAAATGTTTTTGTGTTCTTCAGAGACAAGTCGTGGCCAGGAGAAGTCATCATAGTGGTCTAGGCCAGATGGAGAAGAATAAGGAAAGCAAATGACTCATCAGAGTAGACCTCACATGTGAGTCACTGTGTACAACTGATAGTCACATGTGGCAGTTGCATTTGGTCATGGTCTGGCAGTATTAACTGGCCAATAAGTAGTAATATTATTGCATCTTGGTATTGTGTGATTTTTTTTTAGAAATGATATGGTATATTTGCTCCATGTTTAAGGGGAATCTGTCGCCATTTTTTTTTTTTTTTTTACTTATTAAATCAAGCCCCTGATCCATATTCTTTTCCTCTCAGTCGTTTTTTTTTCCTGATTGTAGATTTCTCTATACGGCCATCTATATATGACATTCCTGCTTGTACTGCTTTAACAGCAGTCAGAGAGATACTTTACAGCAGCTTCATGCACATAGACTTGTATAGGACAGTTTTCACTGTGAAGGGATGGGAGAGGGGGAGCTGTGACATCTTCTCTTGTGACTGGTGGATTCTGTGTTATCTGTACACAATGGTGTCTCCTTTCAGTTTGACCCTGCTTTTACTGAATGAGCAGACTGCTGAAAAGCTCTCTAAACAGAACAGGAAGTGTCAGACTATTATTAGGCTTAGTGGCCAAAGTGAAAACTGCAGGACTTAAGAATTATTAAAAAAAAATACTGAAAGTGATATGGAAAATTAAAAAAAAAACATAACTAAAAATTCCTAAAAAATGTGTTTAAAAATGTGATTTAAACAATAAGTCATTTTTTGATGACACATTCCCTTTAAATGTATTATTTGGTACCTGTATGACTGTTATTTATAAGGTATTACACTATCATACATAGATGATGAATTTTTTGTTATGCAGTGTACTGCTGAGATAAAGAACAGTATCTATGTGGAATACATATAAAATTAGTGACAGAAACATATTTTTTTTCTCCTTACAAATATATGCCACAGTTCATGGATGTGGCATGAAAAATGCTGTGTGAATCCAGGTTTATTAAGCAAAACAGAACAAAGAAGATTTGTAGCCCGGATGTTTCAGGACACTAGCAATGCACTGGTTCTATATTAACATTTCCTCTTAGTCTAGTTTAGCCTACTAGAAATGCCTTCAGTGCTCCTAGTCCCAAAAACTTGCCCTTTAGGCAGAATACCATATGCTTTTATGTTTTTACAAAAGCAGAACAGTTGTGAACTTGGTAATCATTGAACTAAATTGTTAGCTTACCTAACCAGAGTCAGCACAGTCTTCCATCATATTGGCCATTCGTTTTTTTCCCTCCTGCCTTCCAAGAGCCATAACTTTTTTATTTTCTCATCTTCATAGGCATATGAGTGCTTTTATTTTGCGGGACAAGATGTACTTTTTATGGTGTCATTGATCATACCATAGAATATACTGGGAAAACTGTAAAAAAATTTTTGAGTGGCTTGAAATGTATATATAAAAAAAAAACGTACTTGCGCCATGTTTGTGGGGGTTTTGTATTCACAGTGTTCACTCTTTAATATGAATGATACATTATCTGTATTCAGCATTTTGATACTATCCCAGAAATACCAAATATTTAGGTTTTTTTTATGTTTAAGCACTGTAAAAAATGCAAAAATTATCTATTTATTAAATTTGCTCAGCAGTTCCATTTTCTGCGATAATAATTTTTTTGTTCTTCTACCTATGGATCTGAGTGAGGGCACATTTTTTGCAGAATAAAGTATACTTTTATTGGTACTATTTTGGGATAGAAGCAACTTTTTTAGCACATTTTGGCTTTGGAAATCTCTTTTCTTCTTCGATGTTAGGTGTATGAGATAAATGATGTTATATTTTAATAGATTGGACTTTTGTGGACATGGCGATGCTGATTATGTGTAACTTTTTTATTTTTTTGTAAAATGGCAAAAGGGAGTGATTGAACTTTTAATGTTCTTTTATAAATTTTCATACTTTTAAAAATGTATTTTTATATATATTAACATTAAGTCCCCCTAGGTTACTTGACCACTAGTGGTCAGTACACTCTTCTGCATTGTTGAACAATGCAGAAAAGTGTTTAACCCCCTTAAGGACCCAGCCAGTTTTGGCCTTCCTGACACAGCCCTATTTTTGAAATCTGGCATGTGTCACTTTATGTGAGAATAACTTTTTGACACTTTTACCTACCATGTGATTCTGAGATTGTTTTCTTGTGACACATTGTGCTTAATTAGTAAGAAAATTTTATCCATACAAGCCTTGTTTTTTGTGAAAAATATCAAAATTTCATGAAAAATTTGAAAAATCTGTGATTTTGAAAGTTCCAAAATTTCTGCGTACAAGACAGATAATTATTCACCATTAAATAGTTTATAACTAGCATCTACCATATGTTCACTATAGGTTGGCAAAATTTTTTTTAAATGTCCTTTTTTTATGACATTAGGGGCTTAGAAATTTAGTAGTAATTTCTCAGATTTTAAAGAAAATTTGCAATATACATTTTTTTAGGGACCATCCAGTTCTGACATGGCTTTTGAGGGGCCTTTTTTGTTAGATCCCCCCATAAATGACACCTTCTAAGAAACTACACCCCTTAAAGTATTTACAACAGTATTTAGGAAGTTTTTTAACCCTTTAGGTATTTCACAGAAATAAAAGCAAAGGGAGGTGAAATTTAAAATTTCACTATTTTGCAGCTTTTCAATATTTATTCATTATTCACTTGGAAATAGGTAAATGTGACTAGGTAAATGCAACTTAATATCATTTCCCCAGGTCTGCCGTTTTAGAAATATCCCAAAATGTGGCCCTCGTGCATTATTTGGCTCCCCCATAAGCCCCAGAATAGGAGGAGCACCTACTGGACTCTGGGGTCTCATTTTCAATGCAATTTTATTTAGGCGCCATTTCAGGTTTGAAGAGGCCCTAAGGTGCTAAACTTAATAAACACCCCTGAAAAGACCCCATATTGAAACTACCCCCCTTTAAAGGTATATATACAGGTGTGTAGTGAGTATATCGCCGCCACAGGTGATTCACAATTTTTTTTTTAGCATTAGGCTGTGAAAATTAAAAAAATTTTTTTTACAACAATCTCCAATTTTAGCTTAAAATGTTTAATATTTACAAGGAATCCTGGAAAAAAGAACCCCAAATCTTTGTTAAGCAATTTCTTCCAAGTTCGGCAATACCTTACTGTGGGTGTAAACTGCTGTTTAGGTGCAGGGCATACAAGGGTGGGAGCGCTATTTGGTTTTTGGAACGAGATTTTGGTGGGCCATGTCGCATTTGCAAAGCCCCCAAAGTACCAGAACAGGTGAAACCTTCCAGAAGCGCCCCATTTAGATTCAACACCCCTCAGGGATCTCATCTAGGGGTGTTTTGTGCATTTTGGGTCCCACACGTGTTCCATCGTTTTTTTAGCATTTGGGCATGAAAATGGGGGGAAAAAACGCAGTTCCACCATTGTTTTTTAGGCTTTAATTTTACAGCGTTCGCCATGCAGTGTAAATGATGTGATAACTTTACATGGGTGGTTTACAATTGCAATGGTATAATTTTTATATAGTTTTTTATGTTTTTATTACTTTTACACAATAAAATAGTTCTATAAAAAATTGCGTTTTTATGTTGTCCTATTCTGACAGTATAAAATTTTTTATTTTTCTGTGTGCAGAGCTGTGTAGGGCCTTGTTTTTTTGCTGGTGAATTGATGCTTTTATTGGTACCATTATGGGGTGCATACAACACTTTGTTCACTTTTTATTAAGGTTTTTTGTGAGGCGATTTTGAACAAAATACAGCAATCCTGGTAGTGTTTTTTATTTTATTTTTTATAGGGTCACTCTGCTTAGATATGACATGCTAGCTTTACTCAGCAGGTCGATACGATTAAGCAATACCCAAATTTGTATATTTTTTTATTTTTTACTGCTTTTATACAACAGGAAAACACATTTTTGCATCGCCATAGTCCCGAGAGCCATAACCTTTTTTATTTTTTCCATGTGTATGGAATGTAATGACAGGCGTTGGGGAATTGTTGAGTTTATGCATTTTTGGGGGAACCCCCCAAGGGCTTTATTGAAGGTAGGGTTTTAAATCCTTTTTTGGAAGGCAATTTAGGGAAGAAAATACCAACTTAGGAAAAATGTTTTTTATTTTTAAACAGCCCTCACCTGTCAACTGATAATAAGATTAAACTTTTCGTAGGGCCCCTACATTGTGTCCATTTAATAGTTTTTTTTTTTGTGTAAAAACCCTTTAAAAAAAAATGTGGTTTTTGGGGATTTAAAGAATATTTTTCATGTAATCCTTCTAAAAAGAGCCAAACCCTTTTTTATTTTCCGGGATTGTTGGTTTAAAACTTTTTTTTTTTGGGGCAAATCTTTTTTGGAAAAAACTTGGCGTTTATTATTTTTTGACAAACCATTTTTTTTTCTTCGGGAGAAAAAAACCAACAAGGGACAGCTTGTTGCTGTGCATTGGTTCCTATGACAACTGGCAGTCACGATGCCGGGTCATGCCCACAGGGCACTGCCGGGCATTGTGACATCACAGACAACCCGGAAGGCATTCTATGCCCTCCGTGCTGTCTGTCAGAAGGCAGGAGCTGCACGGATCGAGCGATCCGTGCAGTTGCTGTCGCAGACAGAGATGCAGGAGGAGCGATCTCCTCCTGTGTCTCTCTTAGTTATTGCAACCTGATGGTTGCGATAATTAAGGGGTTAACCGCCGCCCCACCCTCTCCTCCCTCCCCGGAGCGATCCCGGGTCGGGGCCGACGCTGCGGGATGTCAGCTGTAATATACAGCTGACACCCCGCGTCGATCGCGCGAACTCTGCTTTAGAGTTCATGCGATCCTCAGGATATATGCATACGTCCAGGTGCGTGAACCCCCAAACGACCTGGACGTATGCATATGCCCAAAGTCGTGAAGGGCTTAAAGATAGTGACTATATTACTTCCTTCCTTCCAGCTGTTAGGACCCCAGCCTCTTATGTAGCACACCTATAGGGTAAGAAAGCTACACAGGACCTTACCGGCACCAGAACGTACCCATATTTATGAAACATGGCTGGACCATTGTAAACTTAGCACTTCTCACCCTTCGTCTCACCCATACACCCTAATAGATTGTAAGCTTTTGCGCGTAGGGCCCTCACACCTTGTGTCTCATGTGTAAGTAGCTTTTATTGTGTAACGTCTGTCTTTTTGTCTGGAATTAAACCCTCTAAATTGTAAAATGCTGTGGAATTTGTTGGCGCTATATAAAGATTATTATTATTGTAAGTCCTGTGTCGGGTTAAAGATGAATAAGGTGACCAAATGTCCTGCTTTTGACGATAGGCTCACACTTTTGGCTACCGTGTCATGCGGCTCTAGCAATGCCCATTATCAGTTTGTCTCTTTTGGACCACTGCTTCTTTTCAGCTGTAAGCGCCTCCTCTGGAAGCGCATACAGTTGAAAGCTATTATGGAGCAGAGAGCGAGATCCTTCAGCCCTTCAGAGTATCCAACACAGGCTGCGTGAGAATGTCATCACGTCGCCTGTGCGGCATGATGACATCACGCCGCCTGTGCGCGAAGAAGACAGAGACCAGCTAGTCGATCGTCAGAGCAGTGGTGGATAGAGGTGTACTATTTTTTTTTAATTTTTAACCGGGCATGGACACCTGCCTACAGACACCAGGGGGGGGGGGGGGACATGATATACCTGGCTACAGACAACAAAAGGGACCTATATAAGGCTTCAGACAACAAGGAGAACCTATACCCACCTACAGACAATAAGGGGGACCTATACCTACCTACAGACAACAAGGGGGCCTATACTTGCCTACAGACAACAAGGGGGGCCTATCCCTGCTTACAGACAACAAGGGGAACCTATAGCTGCCTACAGACAACAAGGGGGACCTATACCTGCCTACAGACAAGGAGGTCAAATACCTGCCTACAGAAAAGGGTGACCTATGTACCTATAACCTACTGGGGAGACATATACAGTTGAAACCAGAAGTTTACATACACTATATAAAAAGACACATATGCATGTTTTCTCACTATCTGGCATGAAATCAGAATAAACCTTCCCCGTTTTAGGTCAATTAGGATTACCACAATTATTTGTATTTGCCAAATGCCAAAATAATGAGAGAGAGAGAATTTTTCAAGGCACTTTTATTACTTTCTGCAAAGTCAAAAGTTTACATACATTTCATTAGTATTTGGTAGCATTGCCCTTTAAGGGGATGTATCGCTTCTTTAGTTCGGCTGATTCATACTGCTCTCAGCTTCTCAACTCTAGAAATGCAGGGGTGTTTCTTTCCCTCCCAGCTGGGTGACATCATCCCCTCTTCACTGTTCATGCTGGCTCCCGAGACCCCCCCCCTCTCTGAGTCCACCTGTCACTGTGTCTCTCCATATTAGTCTTATTTTGTAAGAACAGTATACATACCACAGGCTGCATTCAATCTAGACTTAGCACTGATCTCTTCTCCTCTCACAGCTGGAGATTTGTTACAGTTAAATCCAGCTTTCTATGAACGGCACAGATCTCCCTTCTATACAGGAGATTTAGACACCAAGACACAACTGTGTTGTTTTCTGATTGTAGAATCTGCTGCAGTTTGTTTCTGCTAGGTGTCAGAGAGGCAGGGATCGACACACAATTGTGCTGTTTCCTGATTGTAGAAGCCATGCAGTGTAATTCTGTTTCTTCTGGCTGTGCAGAGTAAAAATGTGCCGGTCCCTTACTTTGAGTGAAAGGCAGGAATGCAAGCTCCGTGATTACGGCCGACCGGGGGCGTAAGAGAATGTAAATGAGCTCTCAGCTAGTTAAATGCAAGGAGGAGGGATCCAACCAGCACTGGATATCAGTGTAAACAGAAACAGAAGATAAGGAAAACTATGAATACAAGACAGCTTTGCTAATGACATCTAATTGCAAAGTTGCTTCTTTTCACTGTCCCCTTATTCTGTGACCATTTAATGAAATGATTCAACCCCTTTGAACTGTATGACTTGGGTCAAATGTTTTGGATCCTTCTACAAACTTCTCACAATAGTTGGTAAGAATATTCACCCATTCCACCTGACAGAACTGGTATAACTGAGCCATGTTTGTAGGTCGCTTTGCTCACACCTGCCTTTTCAGCTTTGTCCATAAATTTTCAATAGGATTGAGATCAGGGCTTTGTGATGGCCACTCCGAAACATTGATTTGGTTATCCTTCATCTACTTTGTAAAAAGTTTGACAGTATGCTTCAGGTCATTGTCCATTTGGAAGATCCATTTCCACCCAAGCTTTAACTTCCTGGCTGATGTCTTGTGCTGTTGCTTCAGTATTGCCACATAATCTTCTTTCCTCATGATGCCATCTATTTTCTGACGTGCACAAAACTCCTCCTGCAGCAAAACAACCCTGCAACATTATGTTGCCACCTTCGCGTTTCACAGTTGGGATGGTGTTCTTAGGCTTCCAAGCTTCTCCCTTTTTTCTTCAAACATTACGATGGTCATCATGACCAAACAATTCAATTTTAGTTTCGTCAGACCACAGGACATGTCTCCAAATATGTAGGTCTTTGTTCCTTTGAGCATTTTCAAACATTAATATGTTTCTTTTGGAGTAATGGCTTCTTCCTGGAAGAGTGGCCTTTCAGCCCATGTTGATACAGTACTCATTTCACTGTGGATAATGAGCCAAAGTTACCAGCTTCCGCCAGCATCTTCACGAGGTCTTTTGCTTTTGTTCTTGGGTTGATATGCACATGTCAAGCCAAAGCACGTTCATCCCTGAGACACAGAACCAGTCTCCTTCCTAAGCGGTATGATGGCTGGACATTCCTATCTTTATTGTACTTGCGTATAATTGTTTGTACTGATGAATGAGGCACTGTCAGGTATCTGGAAATTGTACCCAAGGATGAACCAGACTTGTGTAAGTCCACAATTCTGTTCCTTATATCTTGGCTGATTTCTTTAGACTTTCCCATGATGTCACACACAGAACCAGTGTGTTTCTGGTGTGGAATTTCCAGATACCTGAAGGTACATCCACAGGTGTATCTCTAATTAACTCAGATGTTGCCAATAAACCGAAGCTTCCAAAGACATGACAGCATCATATGGGCTGTCCCAATTTGTTTAATGGCATAGTAATCCTAGTGTATGTAAACTTTTGACTTTGCAGAAAGTCAAAAATTCTCTCTCTAATTATTCTGCCATTTGGCAAATATAAATAATTGTAGTAATTCTAATTGACCTAAAATTGGTAAGGTTTATCCTGATTTCATGTCAGATAGTGAGAAAAACATGCATATGTGTCTTTTGACATAGTGTATGTAAAATTTTGGTTTCAACTGTATACTTACCTACCTTATTGGGGCCTATATAGGAACGATGGGGACTTCCCATCCCGAACAGCAGGCATCTGACTTTCCAATCATAGGAAAGTGGGTCACCAGGCTTTTCTATATAGATCCATATAATGGGTATATAACCCCATCAGTAGGTAGGTTTATAGTTGTTTATAAAAATGAGAATTCTAAAATTTGTGTGGTAAATTCTGCAGGAATGAGTCATGGCTGGGAGAAGACATTATGATGGTCTGGGCCAGATGGAGAAGAAGTGAACGACTTAAATCAGAAAAGACATCACCTGTGAGTCCTTAAATGTAACTGCACTGTAATCAGTTATATGTCAGCAGAACCTGTGTACACTGGTACCTACCGCTATATGGCCACTGTGTGGGAGTGACATTTTGTCTGCAGAGCCTATGTACACTACTATCTACCACTATATGGTCACCATATAGTGGAAGTATTGGTTGCAGTGTAATGGTTAAGGTTTAGGCACAGTTTGCAGCATCTCCCAGCTCTTCTGGATGCTGAATAGGCTATCCAATGTCCAGGAAAGTTTGGTGATGCCAAACCTCTCAATTAGCTTTCTTCCAGAGCCGTTACACAGTAGTTGTGTGCAGTAGGTGGGAACTTTTTTGAAGTGTGTGGCTTTGTATAAACAGGGTATGGTCTATGCAAATTTTGGGCCGGTGCACAACCCTTTTTTGCTCCCAAAATTTCTGGTCACCTTAAAGATGAACATCGTCAAACTTGCAGGAATGTTGACTACTAGTTCTGTTCCCATGTTTTCTACTCTTTGATTTTTCCTTGGGGGTAATTAAGTCTGATGTTCCAGCTAAAGGGGTTTTCCATGGTTTTCAAAAACCCACCTACTGCCTGGAACTGCTTTAAAATAAAATAATTATCCCATACTCATCTCTTCCACTGTTACAGTACTGCAGGAGCTTCGGTGTCCCCTGCTGGTTGCATTGCAGCTGTGACATTTTATTTATTGCTAATATGACTGTAAGGCAATCACGCACCTTAGCGGCCATGTGGCCTACATGCCAATAGTGACTGCTAAGGCCAGTAACTGGCTCACAGAACGCCACTGCCAACTGATCAGCAGGGAACACCTGCATTGGAACGGTAGGAAGATGTTTTTTATTTTAAAACAATTCCAGGCAGTAAGTTTCTTTCCAAAAATCTTGGAAAACCCCTTTAAAGGGGTTGTCTCGCTACAATGATTGGGTTTTAATTTAAAGATCTTTAAAAAACAAGCAGCTTTGCAATATATGTTCATTACAAATGTCCTAGCAGAGAGCCCCTCCGGCACAGAATGCTTCTGTAGTGGAAGGAGGGGGAGGAGGACTCTGGTGTCTGTGTCCTGGATTAACCCTGTGTGTGCCTGCTTCCTCCTGCTCTCACACAGATAGATGTGACAGCAGTGACCCGGTCTGTTTCTATAATCATGATATGTCTTTGGAACTTTTGACTATACTAATACTATACAGATCAGGGGGCATGTGAATACTTTTGTTCTCCTGTATTAGGGACACATCCTGAGTATAGAAAACACGCCCTTGTTGTTGCTGGAGATGTGGAGACTTGTAAGCTAAGCAGGGGATATAGGAACACATGAATCCCCTCTGCTCATTAGCACACCACTTCACACTCATAGATCAGCCCTCTACCTGCAACAGACCTAGGCAGACACACACAGGGGAACTCTGAGATACAAAACCCCCTCCCCTTCCCCTGTAATAGAAGTTCGTAGCCCTGCTGTTGCTGCACTGGAGGGGGGATGAGAAGGAGCAGAATCAGACGAGACACAAGAAGCACGCCCCTCAAGCGCCCTCAACTTACCGGGGAAACACTGACAGGAATGAAAGCAAATTTGGAGACAACCCCTTTAAGGCATCTCCTTGTACTTTTACTTCCTGGTAGTGAACAACTAGAGTTGCTTGATGTATGACAAAGTGGGTTTAAATATTGCCTGTGTTCTAACTATGCCTCTGCCTCATCCTTCTGTACTACGCTTCCCAGCTGTCACAACGAAGACCTATGCCTGGGGGTTTCCCACAGTAAAGACCAACCAGCTTTGTGCGCTGGCTCTGGTGAAGACAGGGGGCCCCTTAGACTCCACCTTCTGTCTCCAGTGTCCAATATGACAGTCTGATATCCTGTGTCTTTAATGCATTTACATTACATCTATATTCTAGAGTTATGTCAAGAGGTGCAATTTCTAACATGCCACGTGAATATATGTTCCCCTTTCCACATTTTTTGGATCTGCTTTGGTACTGATAATTTATCTTGGTCTGCAGAGCACTGATTAGTTTGCTTTTGTATTATTGTATGTTTACCTATAATAAGCTTAAAAGCGGTAATGTTCCTCATAATGGAGAGTCACCATTTAGGTGTGTGGAGACTTATACAATCCACTCAGTATCAGACTGAGGTGCCTATGGCCCACAGGTGGAGCTGATTTCAGGGGCACAACAGTTGAGTTCTTTCTGGGCTCACTGGTAGAGTTTATTTTGGGGACCCACCTTACAACTACTGTAAATGACTGTACATGACTTCTATACTCCCACTTGCCTTTTGCCTTCCTTTTTTGCTTTTTTGCCTCTCCTAAGGATGAATTTGCAGTTAAAAATCAGCTCTATCACATAAAATATCAATAAAATACATTTAAGATTGTGGCTGTAACGTTAAAAAATGAGGCACAGTTCAAGGGATATAAATAACTTTGCAACTCACTGTATGCAGAAATGTGGCTGAGACTTTTCTGGTGTGTGTAATAAATGTGCAGTTTGCAAATACACATGGTATGGACCTGAGCTAGGCATCATGTGTAAAAAGAAAATGCAAATTCACGGGTAGAGAACACATTTTTTTTCTAGATTTGCAATATAAACCTTAAAAAAGATAGGTAGATATATAGATAGATAAATAGATACATAGATAGATAAATGTAATAAAGATACAGTTAAAACCAGAGGTTTACACACTATATAAAAAGACACATATGCATGTATTTCTCACTATCTGACATGAATTCAGAATAAGCCTTATATGTTTTAGGTCAATTAGGATTACCAAAATTATTTATATTTGCCAAATGCCAAAATAATGAGAGAGAGAGGATTTTTAAGGCATTTTTATTACTTTCTGAAAAGTCAAAGGCTTACATACACTAGGATTACTATGCCTTTAAACAATTTGGGACAGCCCATAGAAGGATGTCATGTCTTTGGAAGCCCATATAGCGATGTCATGTGTCTGGAAGTTTATTGGAAACATCTGAGTGAATGTGTTTTTTAATGCACACAAGAAATACACTGCTTCTGTGTGTAACATCATGGGAAAGTCTAAAGAAATCAGCCAAGATATCAGGAAGAGACTTATGGACTTGCACAAGTCTGGTTCATCTTTGGGTGCAATTTCCAAATATCTAAAGGTGCCTTATTCATCTGTACAAACAATTATATACAAGTACAATCAAGATGGGAATGTATAGCCATCGTACCGCTCAGGAAGGAGACGGATTTTGTTTCTCAGAGATGAACGTGCTTTGGTCTGACATGTGCATATCAACCCGAGAACAAAAGCAAAAGACCATTGAATAATTGTCATTATCCACAGTGAAACGAGTACTGTATCAACATGGGCTGAAAAGCCACTCTGTCAGGAAGAAGCCATTACTCCAAAAGAAAGATATAAAAGCCAGATTAATATGTGCAAATGTACACAGGAACAAAGAACTACATTCGCCTACTGTGAAACATGGGGTGGTAGCATCATGTTGTGGGGTTGTTTTGCAGCAGAAGGGACTTGTGCACTTCTCAAAATAGATGGCATCATGAGGAAAGAAGATTATTTAGCAATACTGAAGCAACATCTCAAGACATCAGCCAGAAAGTTAAAACTTGGGTGGAAATAGGTCTTCCAAATGGACAATGCCCCAAAAGCATGCTGCCAAACGGCACAAAGTGGCAAAGGGGATAACCAATCAATTTTTTGGGGGCCATCACAAACCCCTGATCCAATCCAAAATGAAAATTGATGGCAAAGCTGAAAAAGAGGTGTAGCAAGGTGACCTAAAAACAGGCTCATTTTTAGCCATTTTCGTCAGGGGAATGACATGGGTTAACTTTAGGGGGTACAGGGGGGACTGGCCCCCCATTTTTTTTAGCCACTTTTCAAATAAAAAATAATCCATATAAACATAGAATACGGAAGTGGGGAGAGCAAGCACAGAGGAGGGGAAAAATTTTAAACCCCTTTTCCTCCATATTTCGTGCATCTTTTGGGGAAAGGGAGTCACGCTGATTGGTAGAGCAGGAGTCAGCAGAGCTGCTTCACAAACCCAAAAGCTGCCACGCCAGCACACTCTGTAACTAGGGGGTGATCTTTCCCCCCCCCATGTACCACTTCCCCTATGCTCAGCCCTCAGCAGAAAGAAAGAATCTTTCCAAATGCCCCAAATGCACCAGACCACAGGAGACAGGTAAGGAGGGGGCAAGGAACTAGGCGTTGTGTTTGGTATGTGAGTAGGGAATGTACATATAGTGAGATGTTAAAACTGAGTACAGCCATGGTCTAGCCCGTCACTTCTCTGCACTTACCGCGGGGAAAATGAAAAATAAATGGGGCCCCCGCCCCCAATTTAGAATGTGGACTGTCAGCGATAATTTTAAAACACCCGGCAATACAAACGCACATAATGCCCCCCTTTTTTCCCCCCCCCCCTCCCCCCAAAAAAGGAAAGGGGGGCCCCCCCCCCCAAAAAAAAAAAGGGGGGGGGGGGGGGAAAAAAGGGGGTTTTTTTTTAAAAAGGGGGAAAAAAAAGGGGGGGGGGGAAAAAAAAAAGGGGTTTTGTTTTTGGGGTTTTTTACCAAAAGGGGGGGGAAAAAAAAAGGGGGGGCCCCGGTTTTTTTTCCCGCCCCCAAAAAAAGGAAATTCCCCCCCCTTTTAAACAGGGGGGAAAAATTTTAAAAACCCCCCCAAAAAAAGGAAAAGGGGTTTCCCTTTTGAAAACCTTTAAAAAAAAAAAAAAAATTTTTTTTTAGAAAAATTTTTCAAAAACCAATAAAAATTTTTATTTTGGGAAATCAGGCCCATTTAAAACCAGATTTTTTTGGAATTTCCCAAAGGAAAGGGGAAAAAAAAAAAGGGGGAAAAAAAAAGAAAAGGGGAAAAAAAAAGGGGGGGGGTTGGGGGGGGGGGAAGGGGGGGGAAAAAAAAAAAAGGGGGGGGGGAAAGGGGGAAAAGGGGGGGGGGGGGAAAAGGGGGGAAAAAAAAAAAAGGGGGGGGGGGGGAAAATTTTTTTTAAAAAAAAAAATTGGGGGGGAAAGGGGGAAAAAAAAAAAAGGGGGGGATTGGGGGGGGGGGTTTTTGGGGAAAGGGGGGGAAGGGGGGGGGGGGAAAAGGGGGGGGAAAAACCCGGGTTTTTGTTTTTTTGTTTTTTTTTTTTTTTTTTTTTTTCCCCCTTTTTTTTAAAATTCCCTTTTTTTTTTTTTCTCCCCTTTTGTTTTTTTTCTTTTTTTTTTTGGTTTTTTTTTTTTTTCCCTTTTTTTTTTTAAAAATTTTTTTTTTTTTTTTTTTTTTTTTTTTATTTTTTTCTCTTTCTTTTTTTTACCGTTTTTTTTTTTTTTTAAAAAAATTTTTTTGGGCCCTTTTTTTTTTTTTTTTTTTTTTTTTGGGGTTTTTTTTTTCCCCCCCCTTTTTTTGTTTTCTTTAATTTTTTTTTTTTTTTTTTGTTTTTTTGGGTTTTTTTTTTTTTTTTCCCTTGGTTTTTTCCCTTTTTTTCCGTTTTAAAACCCCTTTTTTAAATTTTTTTTTTCCCCCTTTTTTTTAATTTTTTTTTTTTTTCCCCCCCCCTTTTTTTTTTTTTTTTTTTTTTTTTTTTTTTTTTTAAAAAAATTTTTTTTTTTTTTTCCCCTTTGACCCCATTTGTAAAAATATATTAAAAAACCACCATTTCCTACCTTTTAAAATGAAAAATCCCCCGTGAAACCAGCCTAATGTAAAATCCGGTTGGTGGGGGTTTTTAACCAAAAAAAAATCCCCTGGGGTATGGTGAAATGAAAAAATTTCTTTTTGGGTTACAGGGGGTAATTTTAGAAAATCTCTGGGGTACAGGTGTAAAAGAAAAAACTCTGGGAAAGGGTTTGTAAAAATTAATCTCTGTTGAACATTGGGGGCAATATAAACCCTGGGGTACGGTGAATAATGCGGGAAATTTATCGGGGGTTACGGGGGTTGTAAACAAAACCTTTGGGGGTTACAGTAGTTAATGTAGAATCCCGTGTACATTGGGAAAAGTAATATCGGGGGTAGGGAAGTTTAATTTTAGTAATCTCATGGTACATTGAATTTAATCCTCGTGTAGGGTGGTAATGTAATCTCGGGGGTATAGGGGAAAATTTGTAATCTATGGGTCCAATGAAATAATGAACCCTCGGGGGTACAGTGTTTAAAGGTAAAAAATCCGGGGGCCCAGTTTTTAAATGAAATTCTCTGGGATAATAGTGTAAAAAAAATTTTGGGGACAGGGGTGATGTAATCCCCGGCTACACTGAGAATTGTAATCTCGGGTTTTAACGTGTAATGAAAATCTCGGGGGTATAGTGTAATGTAATATCGGGGTATAAGTGTAATGTAATCTCAGGGGTAAAAGTGAGTAATTTTAAACCCCTTGGTGTACATGTAATGTAATCTCGGGGGTTTAACATTTGAGTTAAGTAATTCTTTTTCTGGGGTTCCCAGTTTTTAATAAACTTTTTGGAGTATAAAAAATTAAAATTTATTTCTTAAACAATTTCCAATTTTTTTGTAAGGTGCAGTTAGTAATGAAATTTTTTCTGGGGCTCCCATGGGGAAAATGAAATTTAAATTTTGGGGGAAAGCAGTGATTTGATTTAAATTTCTGGTGAAGGGGTAGCAAAGAAAACTTTTTGGGGGTACTTAAGTGACATAAGTGATTCCTAGGGGTACGTGAGTTTGGGGTTTAATTTTATTTTTCCTCATTCTTTTTGCGTGTAAAAACAAATTTAAATTTGGAGAAAGTGACGGGGATGGGGGGGGTTTTAAGAAAAATTTGCGGGCATTTAAAACCATTTTTTTTTCCCCCTCTAGAGGAGTAATATTATAAATTTGGGGTGGGTTTGGTTTTTTATTACCGAGCTGCTTTTTAAATCCCCCTTTCCCACCTAAACTTTAGTAAATTTGGAAAAAGCCACTCATAACCTTACTTATGTTTTTCAAAAAGGACCCGCCCCCCCCCTGCGGGGGGAGCTCACAGCCTTTTCCAAACCCCCCTAGCTGGTTAAAAGGTGGCCACTTTCACTGCAGGGGGAAGAGGGAAAAGAAGGGAAAGGAAAGGGGAATGAAAAGGGGGGCGAGTGAAAGGAGGGAGGGAGGGGTAGGAAGATAGGGGGTGAGAGGGGGAAAATTTTGGGCCCCCCCAAATTTTTGAACCAAAAATTTCACCCCTGAGGAAGGGGGCCAAAAAATTTCCCACCATCCCTTTTTTAGAAGCCCTTTGTTTTGGATTCCAAAACGTTTTACACAAGTCATAAGTTTTTTAAAGGGGAATGCTACCAAAAAACAAAGACAAGTACACTCAACCCCGGGCCCCTTTTTAAAAAAATACACCATGCTAAATTTGGGTTTTGGGCCCCCTTTTGCCTTCAGAACTGCCGAATTTTTCGGGCATAGATTCCACAAGGTGTTGCAATGATGCTCAATTGGTACCAAGGGCCCCAAAAAAGGGGCCAAGAAAATTTCCCCACACCTGACACCCCCCACCACCCCCGCCGAAACCTTTTAAACAAGGGGAGGATGGATCCCCTGCTTAAAATGTTGTTGACTTTCCCCAAAAAGAAACCCCAAACCCTCCGAATGCGCAAGCAGAAATCGGGACTCATCAACCAGGTAACTTTTTTAATCTTCCCACGTCCAATTTCTTTAACTTGGGGAAAATTTGGGGCCCCAGTTTCCTGTTCTTAGTTTAAAAAGGGGTTTGGGAAACCCCTTGGGGGGTCTTCTGCTGTGTAACCCATCTGCCTCAAGTTCGCCGTCCCAGCGTTCAGAGATGCTCCTTCCCGCCTACCTTGGTTGTAAAAGGGTTGGGTTTTTTGAGTTCACTGTTTGCCTTTCAAACACTCAACCAGTCTTGCCCCTTCCCCCTTTGACCTCTGGGGATCAACAAGGCAATTTTTCCCCCCCAGGACCGCCGCTCACTGGATGTTTTTTTTTTTTTGCCTTCCTTAAACCCAGAATTGGGGAAAACCCAAATTACAGTTTTCTAAACTCCCCCGGGCCCAGCCTACGCACCACAACCTCCAGCTTTAAAGGCACTCAAAAATTTCTTAAGAGAGGGGTTTGGGAAATGGGGGGAGAAAATTGTCTTTTGACCAAAAATTTCACCTAAATGGCCCCAAATTGCCCCATTGTGTATTGTGTTAGGAAATAAGTTTAACAAGCAAAGTTTAGGGCATGTACCAATAAATGGCCGTGAGTTGTAAACTTTTGAGTTTGCAGAAAGTAATAAAAATGCCTTAAAAATTCTTTCTCATTATTCTGGCATTTGGCAAGTATAAATAATTTTGGTAATCCTAATTGATCTGAAATGGGTAAGGTATATTCTGATTTCATGTCAGTTAGTGAGAAAAATATGCATATATGTCTTTTTATATAGTGTAGGTAAACTTCTGGTTTACCCTGTTTGGGTACACCAGCCTCTTTTGGTTACCAATTGGTTACCGAAAAAAGACAGACATCCATCCAGTTCAGCCTGTTATCCTATAGTGTTTATCCAGAGAAGGGCTAAACTCCCCCATGAGCTAGAAGCCAATTGTCATCATTTTATGGGGAAAATTCCATGTTGGAACGGCGTTATACATTTATTTTCAGTGAGATACTCCAGGTTAGCTTCTCTTAGAAAACCCTCACACATTTTACCTATAACAGAGGTTAAACTTACCGGCCTATAGTTTGCAGGATCACTTTTTAGACCTTTTTGAATATTGGCACCACATTTGCTATGTGCCAATCCTTTGGGACATGCCCAGTTACTACATAGTCCATAAATACTAATAATAGGGCCCTGTCTAACACATTACTTAATTCCTTTAGGACACGAGGGTGTATGCCATCAGGATCTGGTGATTTGTCTATTTTAATCTTCTTCCTGGGTTAGACAAGAAACATTTAAGGTGGAGTTTACCTTATCCCTCTGACCATCATTTTCCTCGGTAAAGATGGTGGAGAAAAAATTGTGTAATAGGTTTGCTTTCTCCTTATCACCAATACCTCACTCATTACTTTTTAAAGGGCCAACATTTTCATTTTTAACTTTTTTACTATTTATATAGTAAAAATATTTTGAGGTCAGTTTTACACTTTTTGAGAATATGCCTTTCTGTCTCCAGCTTTGGTGTCTTTATCATTATTTTACATATTAAATTTTTTTCCTTATAGCTTTTTTATGCCTCTTCACTGCTCTCCTGTTTAAGGAGCTTAAACACGTTCTTTTGGTTATTTATTGCCTACTTTACATCCCTGTTGATTGACACTGGCTTTTTCCTGTTTCTAATCACTTTATTTCCATAAGGTATGTACCTCTCACACTGCGCAGATAAGATGTTTTTAAAAATATCCCATTTATTATTTTTTCTTTTATCTTTGAAGACCTCGTCCCGGTCAATGCAGTTAAGTGGATCTCTAAGCAGATTAAAATTACTTTTCCTGAAATTAAGTTTTTGTGGTTCCTTGACAAAATACTCTATTAAAGGATAATTGAAAATGTTTTATATTGTGTTCACTATTTCCTAGCTGCCCCCCAATTTGAACCTTTGTTACTCTGTCAGGTCTGTCAGTCAATATTAAGTCTAACCAGGCCTTTCCTCTAGTTGGCTCCTTCACCAGTTGAGAAAGGTAAATATCTTTAGTTATTGACAAAAACTTGTTTCCATTATGAGAGCCACAGGTTTCAGTTTCCCAATTTATGTCTGGGTAATTAAAGTCGTCCATAGTAACAACCTCATTATGATTAACCACCTCATCTATTTGTCTGAGAAGTACACATATTCCAAGGGTTCTGTTATATTTGGCGGCCTATAGCAGACTCCTAATAGAATTTTATTATTTTTTTTTTTTTTTTGCAGACTGAATTGTGCTTTTTATTAGTATCATTTTGGGAAAGATGTGACTTTTTGATCACTTTTTATTCCAATTTTAGGTGATGTGAAATTACCCCCAAAAAACACAATTTTAGCATTTGGATTTTTTTTCTTCTATGGTGTTCAGCCTACAGGTTAAGTTATATTATATTTTAATAGATAGGACTTTTATGGATGTAGCGATTTCAATTATGTGTAACGAGTTTATAAATTTATTTTTTTATTTGTAAAATAGCAAAAGGTGAGTGATTTAAACTTAAGATTTTTTTTTTTATACTTTAATACCTTTTTTTCACTGTAACTTTGAGTCTCCCTAAGCCACCACTAGAGGGCACGATTGTTACTATACCCTTCTGCATTGGGTGTTTAAAGATTCCGGTCCTAGCATTTCCTGCCAAGGGCAGGAAGTTTTGGAATCACATAAATGGCGGGGATGGAAGCCTTCATAAGACTTCCAGCTGCCATGTTTACCAATTGGCACCACGCAAGCTCTCCTTGGGGTTGCTGATCAGAGTGAGAAATGGTATGTGGCACGTTTCCTCATTCATTTGGACATCATGATCGCCACAGCGTCTAAGAAGTTAACCGGACAGACGCGCTCCAGGGATCGGGAAAAGATGACTGGACAACCCCTTTAACTTCAGGAATAACTAGGTGAAAATCATGCTTAGTGATAGTTTTTAAACATGCAGCCACCAATTTTGTGGCAGTGGTTCAGGGTTCAATCCTTTTGTAAAAAAGCAGGACAACGCAAGCCATCTCCTGACTGTATAGGTAGAGCAAAGGAGTTCAGGGGATCCACAGGTAGATGTATGTACAACAGATGGGGCATTATAATTATGAGAAATATATGAGGTATGCTGTGGAAGAGGCAATAATGATGGAGCTTCTGAATGTTACAGTATGAGAGAGAAGGATTAAAACTATTGTAAAGACTCTGTTTCCTGCTTTTATTCTGCTACATAGAACCTTACCAGCACCTAATTTTAATGCTTTTATGACAGCACTGCACTACCTAATGGGTTAAACAGGTGACATTCAATGTAACATTAGCAGATGACATTCAATGGAGAATTTACATTATCTGTAATAATGCCTGTCTTAGTGTTTTCCTCAGTTAATATAGTAGAGAATGCATTTAATAGACTTGCCTTTTCCTCATCCTCCTCCACAATTACACATACATTATTTCCTAATGGGCCCAACATTTTTAGTTTTAGGTTTCTTACTAATTATTGCATCCCTTTCAGTTTTATTAAACCACATCAGTATTCTCATATATTTTTTTACAGTATCTATTAAGAATAGTAGGTGAGCTAATTGTCTTTTTATTATAGCCAGGAACCTGTTTCCTTTGCTGGACCTGAATGTTTCTGCTTCCCAGTATATCAGGGCAGGTGAAGTAATAATTACATTATTCTGATTTGCTGCCTTATCTATTTGTCTTATTAGTATGTTTTCTGCTACTTTCAACATACTCAGAGACTTATAACAAAACCCAATAAGTATTTCATTGTCCATTCCCACATTTACATCTCCCTCACTAATATTAGCATGTAGGATGGGTTAGCTTTATACATATAGGCAAAGGTAAATAAAGACTATTACCAAATACATTGCTGTTCTGATTTTGCCTCCCTCCAGAGTCAGAGAGGGAGGCAAGCTTTTGAATACAAGCCTCCCTAGTTACTGTCCACCTCTTTCTGCTCTAACAGGCTGCTCTATCAGTGGCCGGGTGATGTCAATTCCTGCTGAGTGTTATCTTCAAGACTGAGCTTGTTTAAGTTACTTACAGACAAACTTTAACCCTTTAGAGCTCTGTAGTATTGTGCACTGCTGTTTATAAACCTTCAGCACTAATTTACCTCTAGCTAGGAACAGCAGAGCTGATATACCAGTCACTGCAATACACCTACAGCCTAACCAGAAAGAGTGAGCCTGAAGCTGGGTTTGGTTCTGTGAAAAAGCATGGTGAGACAACCCCTATAAGTACTTCTCCAACCTTCTGGTCATTTTCTTCAGAAATTCAGGTCCCCATTTAGATGCAGCCTGTTCCTACATTAGAGCCTGTAACCAACGGCAATATTTACCAAGTTTGCCAACCCATCTTGTCTACACCAATTCTTGAGCCACTTAGTTACCTCCCGAATCTCACGCTGTATCTCTGGTGTGACACAAGGTACATGGAACATTTATTAATAATCAGTTTTTAGGACTCCACCCACCTCTAACTTGTGCACCATGACCACTAGGTCTTCACCCGCACCTTCCAGTATTCGGTCAACCTATTCCATGAGCCCTGGGTAGACAGCACATTGTTCAATGATCCTGGTCTTTATGACAGATTCCCTGCCTATTCGCCTAATAATAGAATACCCCACTACCAGCACTTATCTAGCCTCCCCTACACTCCTATCTTTCTCCTTATTGGAGCAGACAGGAGAAGTGCTTGCTTCCGTAGTGCTATTCCTGAACTAACAACCCCCTCATCCGCCAAACTGGCAGATTTACCAGATCAGGACTAGACTCCCTGACAATCTTCCCTTTACCCCATCTTCTAGTTGTCACTTAGCTAGCTGCCTCGTTTCCCTGAAGCTCCATGCTACAACCACCCCCTGCTAATCTATCTCAGCGAGTGCTTGCTCAGTGAGCAGAAGGCTCATTTTTCATGTAATCAATAGATGTCAGAGTTGCAAATCGTTTTGATTTAGGATCTGGGCAAATATGCAACATTCACACATCTCGCACAGCAAAATGCACCTTCGAACAGCAAAATGCAGCCTCAAACAGGTTTTCAAGGACTGCATACCTAGTCAGGATGTGCACTGGACAAACTTGGCAATAATGGAGCACTTTTTTATTAATAGGGATACTTAAGCACAGATGACTTACAAAACAGTGAATTGAATGGTGCAAGTAAATAAATGCAGTCAGACACTTAATAGATTAAATGACATCTTTTTAAACTGCATGAATCTAAAGTCCTTTAATCTTAAATATCACACTTTAGATGCAAACACACTCGATCTTTTAATTTGCTTTTAAAGCTGCTTTCTTTCACTTTGCTATAGTAACTGCTGCAAATGAATCCACTGGTTGCTAAGGACAAAGTAGCGGATGAGGCCTTTCCCTTGATGACCAACATGCTGTGCCCATATCCTCACAGGGGACTGGATGTCTGGAAGAAAGTTTTTAAATTCGAGGCTATGTCGGGAACGAAAATTTGTGGAATGCACCTTTTTAAATTATGACAAGTAAGTGGAAGGTCTTCACTATTGTCAATGTATTCACTGTGTTCTAATAGCAATTGCATTAGGACACAGTGGATGAATTAACATATGTCACTCGGACAACAGGGTTGGTTTCAAACTGACCTTGGCCAGCTTTATTCTTTAAGTGCGCAAGGCAACAGGTCATCGTATAGAGAATCCAAAATATAAATCCTAGGCTGTCTGGCAACTAACTAACCATATATATCCCTCACAAGGTATTGCTTTAGCCTACCAATACCAATCTGTAAATGGTATAAGGGCATGTACTGTTTTAGTAGCTATTTAAAAAAAAAAACACAACCATAATTTGTAATAATTTATTTAAAAAATGTATTGATAAAAAATAAAAAATAAAATTGTTTTAAAAATAAATTATTTTACAATTTACAAAATCCTCCCTAATGTACCCAACTTTTCACCATTCAAACGACCCAACCAACCCATTTATTTGTCAACAATATTAAATAAATAACATATACAATAATATACAATATTTTGCACCTCCACCCAGGAAAAGTAAATAAAAATAAAAAGACAGGGTGGTGGAGGATTCTGGAGTGGAGTTGAGGTGGTTGTGGGAGTAACTGCTACCCTTGCTGGACTGATGGCATACATCTGATGGTATACCAGCAGTGCAGGTAGAGGGGAGGTGGTGTTGCTGGGGGCATTGAGTCTGGACAAAGGCCTTATAATCAGCAACTCTATCCCTTCGCATCTGGCAGCACCAAGATGCAAAGTCGTGGCCAAAAGCATTATGTCCATTTTCGAAATCAATCTGACATATAACGGAAAGGTATCTGCCTCTATGTGCATGTCTCTTTCGATTGTACGCTGGGTTCTCCGACGATGCCCATAGTGGTGTGGGCACGGGGGGCCAGGATGCGTCAATGAGATGGGCTCTAAGCTGGCAGCAGCAGGTTCAGCAGCCACTGATGTTGCTGTGGCGGTTGCTGGTTTTACTGCTGCTATCAATTATTGTAAGGCTTCAATCAGATCTACGTCGGTCCTGGCAGGTGTTCGGATTTCCTCCCCACTTCCTGAGTGGCAGCCGCTGAGGTCATCGGAGTGGGCTTCCTTTCCCTCATTCTTCGAAGGTGTCTCCGCCATGGCTTTTTGTAAGTTTCATAGTTTCATAGTTTGTAAGGCCGAAAAAAGACGAGACGTCCATCCAGTTCAGCCTGCTATGCTAAGTTGTTGATCCAGAGGAAGGCAAAAAACCCCAATGAGGTAGAAGCCAATTGTCCTCATTTTAGGGAAAAATTCCTTCCCGACTCCAATCTGGCAATCATAAAAATCCCTGGATCAATGACCCCTCTCCTGAATCCTAGACACTATAACTTGTTATATTATTACGCTCCAGAAATGCATCTAAACCATTTTTGAACTCCGTTATTGAATTCACCATGACAAGTCCCTCTGGCAGAGAGTTCCACAGTCTCACTGCTCTTACAGTAAAGAATCCCTTTCTATGTTTATGTAGAAACTTTCGTTCCTCAAGATGTAGAGGATGCCCCCTTGTTCTAGATACAGCCCTGGGTATAAATAAATCTTGGGAGAGATCTCTATATTGACCTTTGATGTATTTAAACATATTTATTATGTCCCCCCGAAGCCGTCTTTTCTCTAAACTAAATAACCCCAATCTTGCTAATCTTTCTGGGTACTGTAGTCCACCCAGTCCTTTTATTATTTTTGTTGCCCGCCTTTGTACCTGTTCAAGCTCTACAATTACTTTCCTGTGCACTGGTGCCCAAAACTGTACACAATATTCCATGTGTGGTCTAACCAGTGACTTCTATAATTGGAGAATAATGTTCTCATCATGTGCCTCTATGCCCCTTTTAATACACCCCATGATCCTATTAGCCTTGGCAGCTGCTGCCTGACACTGGCTGCTACAGTTAAGTTTACTGTCCACTAGGATTCCCAAGTCCTTCTCCATGTCACTTTTACCCAGCCTTTTTCCATTTAACATGTAGTCATGTAATGGATTTTTCCTCCCCATGTGCATAACCTTGCATTTATCTGTATTAAACCTCATCTGCCATTTCCCTGCTCAGGCTTCCAACTTATCCAGATCCCTTTGTAATAACACATTATACTGTATTGTGTTGATTACTTTACAGAGCTTAGTATCGTCTGCAAAGATCTATATTCTACTGTGTAATCCCTGTGTAAGATCATTAATGAAAATGTTGAAGAGGATAGGGCCCAATACTGACCCTTGTGGTACCCCACTAGTAACAGCGATCCAGTCTGAGTATGTACCGTTAATTACTACCCTTTGTTTTCTATCAGTGAGCCAGTTGCCTACCCATTTGCACACATTTTCCCCCAGTCCAAGCATTCTCATTTTATTTACCAACCTTTTATGTGGCACCGTATCAAATGCTTTAGAAAAATCTAGATATATGACATCCAGTGCCTCACCCTGATCCATTCTAGCACTGACTTCCTCATAGAAGCTGATGAGATTAGTCTGACAGGACCGATCTCTCATGAACCCATGCTGGAACAGCGTTATACATTTATTTTCAGTGAGATACTCCAGGATAGCATCTCTGGCTTAAATAAAATAAATTAGTGACATTAATACTAAATGAAGTCAAACATCACATTAACCTCTTAGCCACATGTAGCATATGATTACATCATCATACGGGTAAGAAGCTATGGAGCTGGCTCACTTGCTG
>JAODAL010011389.1:0-100277 GCA_025379985.1 Phyllomedusa bahiana
ATTTAAAAAACGGTTTTTTTTTGCCCCCCTTTTTAATTTTACCCGGGGTGAATATTTGAATTTTCCCGTTTTAAGGGTTTAGTAGATGCTGCGTTTTAACGAACAAATTTCTTGGGGGTGCGGGAAAAGTCAAAAAAAAAAGTAATGTTATGGGTTTTTATTAAAAAAAACGGTTTTTTTTTGCAACCCTTTTTAAAATTTACCCTGTGGTTTAATTTTAGGGAAAGGGTGTTTTAAGATTTACGTAGATTTCTGCGAAAAAAAAAAATTTCTGGGGGGCGCAAAAGTAAAAAAAAACATAAATGTTTTGTTTTGATATAAATTAAAAATGTATTTTTTGCACCTTTTAATTTACCCGGGGGTGAAAAGAATTGCGGGTTTTTTTTTAAAATTTTTCGTGATGCTGCGTCAGGGGTGAACGTTTCTGGGTGGCGCAAAAGTCCCAAAAAAAAAAAAAACTGTTATGTTTTGATTAAATAAACTTTTTTTTTTTATTTTTTTTTTCACCTTTTCCCAATTTACCTGTGGTGAAATAGAATTGCTGTTTTAAAGAAATTTTTACGGGAAGATGCCCCGCGTCAATGAAACCCGTGCGGGTGGGGCAAAAAGGGCAAAAAGCCAAAGTAATGTTATGTTTTGATATAATAAAAAATGTGTTTTTTTCACCTTTTAAATTAAACCTTGGGGAAATTAGGGAAATTTCTGGGTTTTTAAGGGTTTAAGTAGATGCGCGTCAATGGAAAAAGTTTTGGGTGGGCAAAAATTTAAAAAAAACAGGTAAATGTTATGTTTTGATTAATTTAAAAGGTATTTTTTGCCCCCTTTTCAATTCACCTTGGTGGGAAAATAGAATTGCCGTTTTAAAAAATTTTTGTTTGATGGGTGGTCAAAGAACAGTGCTGGGTGCGCAAAAGTCAAAAAAAAACGTAAATGTTATGTTTGTTTATAATAAACGGTTATTTTTTTTGGGACCTTTTTAATTTACGTGGTTTAAATTTGAATTGCTGGGTTTTTTGATTTTCGTAGATGCTGGTCAATGAAAAAGGCCCCGGGGGCGCAAAAATAAAAAAAACACGTAACTGTTATGTTTTGGTTTTAATAAAATGGGATTTTTTGACCTTTCAATTCACCTGGGGTGAAATATAGAATTGTGTTTTAAGATTACGTAAGATGCTGCATCAATGAAAAGTGTGGGTGCGCAAAAAAATCAAAAAAACACGTAAAAATGTGATGTTTTTTGTACGTTTAAAAGGTATTTTTGCAACCCTTTTAATTTTACCCGTGGTGAATTTTGAAATTGCTGTTTTTAAAATTTTCGTAGTTTCTGCGTAATGAACAGGGCTGGGGGCGGCCCAAAAATCAAAAAAAAAACGTAACTGTGAAGTTTTCGTTTCGAACACGGGAAATTTTTTTGGGAACAAACCCGTGCTGTACAAAAATTGCTGGTTTGTAATTTTAAATGCAAGGTGGATTTATCAACAAATCACAGGTGTAATGGGGGAAAAATTTAAAACCTATCGAAATGTATTTCTGATAATAAAGTGGAGTTTTGCAGCAACAAAGAAAACCTGCAGTTTTAGAAATGAAGGGTTTTTTTCCAATATAAGTTCAGGCTGCCCAAAATCCGGAAAAAATTTCCAAAAGCAAACTGTTAAATTTTTTTAAAGATATTCCATACAATGTTTAAAACTAAGTCTTGGTGAACTTTTTCCAGTGTTTTTTATAGGTAGAAATTGTCTGTTTTTCGCCCCCCCGGGCCCCCCCCCCCCCCCACTCCCCCCCGCCGGGGGAATTTAACCCGTGGTAGTTTTTGCTTTAAAATTTTCTAGTTTTAAATTTCATTTAAAAATTCAAATCCCTAATCTTTTAAAAAAAATTGGAAGGAAAACAAGGCTAATAGTAGGGGGTTTCTCTGTGCCCGAAAAAAAGACTAATTTTTTGAGCTTTTTGGCCACAGGGAGGAAAGCAGGTCCCATCCCCATGAGACGCTGAGAGGCCCCTTTGGGGTGAAACAGGAAAAGCTGTTTCTATTTTAAAACAAGGGAAAGTGATTTTTCCAGCCAAACGCAAACCCTACCAACCCTCCCCCGTAAAGCGTCGCACACACAATTCACCCCGCTTTTATTCTGTAAACCATTTGGGTGGCGCCAAAATTACAGGGAAGCGCCCTAAAAAAAGGGACGATCTTTTAAAGATGATGCACAGATTTTAAACCTTTTTATCGGGATGGGTTGGGGAAAATTTCGATCACCATAAAAAACCTTGCCGGGTTTAAACTTTTTCGTAAAAAAAATCGCTCAACCACTAGTTCCGGCCCAAACGACTTTGGGTATCAAAAGGATGGGAATTTGGCCCCGGGTCGCTGGCCACGCCAAGGGTGTTGTCCGGCCCCGCAGCCAGGTTTGTCATATCTGAACGGACCTTTAGCACAGCTGGAGGGTCATTACAGAAAACCCATCCGGTTTTCCACAGATAATGGGGATCGTTTGACTTTCATCAAGATAAATTCAGGCATGGCCTCTGATGATGGTTGTGGCCCCAATTGCTGAAGTCACCGATTAGTTGCCGGTCTACTTCACATTCCTCTTCAAACAGAAATGGTCCTTGTCACGGATGCCCCTGCGACCCTCGTCCTGGGTCGCAGGCGCATCCGTGCCTCTCACCCAAGCGGCGCCGATACCCGCATGTCGGGGCGCGGGCGCGTCGTTCCCCTGCTCCTTCGGGAGCGTACTTAACAGGCCGTGCTCCTGCTGTAGGCTCTGTCCCTCGGCGCGCGCGGTCACGCTCCCTAGGGCGCGTGCGCCGGTAGTGTTAAATTTAATGCGCCAACGCACCGGTAATTGGCTATTGCCGGTCGCTGCCCCTATTTAAGCCTGCCTCTTCCTGGTTACCCTGCCGGATCTTTAGTGCCAATTGCCTATGAGAAAGCATTCCTGAGTCTTGTCTGATTACTGTGTACCGTACTGTTTGCCTCCGTTCCTCAACCACGAATCTTGCCGCCAGCCCTGACCTTCCTGCCTGTCCACGACCACGAACCTTGTCGCCTTCCCTGACCTTCCTGCCTGTCCCCGACTACGAGCCTGCCTTACGATTTTGTACCACGCTACACCTCGGCTGCTTCCGCAAGCAAGTCACGTCAGTGGTAGCGACCTGGTATACTCCCGCCGCAGCAAGTCCATCCCGCTTTGCGGCGGGCTCTGGTGGAAACTGGGACCTACTTAGATTCCACTCTCTGGCGTGGCTTATGCCATCGCTTGCGGTGGTCCAGAGGATCCACTACTACCGACCGTGACAGTAACATCCGGCCATGGATCCCGCCAAGGTGCCTCTGCCTGGTAAAGCGGATCTTGCAGTTGTCATTTCACAGCAGTCGCGACAGATTGCTCAAGATTTCTCAAATAGTCTCCAAAAAAAAGGGAATCTCACAAGAGAACAGAGAGTGACTTCTGATCACTATATTTACTCTTTTGCCATAGGCAAACTTAAACTCTATCAGTTCTTTATCTATAAAACTCTAAAACGTAACTTTTATTATGTATAACTCTTAACCTCTATACACACTATTTAAAAACCTGATTTCTAACCTCACCATTTAACCCTTTCTACTTCTGAAGGAAGGAATAGCTCCTTTTTCAATATCAAGTCTGGTGGAACCCCACCTACCAACAGGAAAGCCTTATATATACAGCAAATTATTAACTCCAATGAGGGATCCCAAGCCTCCTACTTGGGCAATCGTCCCTTATCTAATGGACACAGGACAAATAAGGCTCCCTTTTGACACTCTCTGCAGCGGGTGGCACTTGTAGACAGAGGTGAGAAATCCCAATTTAAAATGTCATGCCTTACCTCCCCAACATGTTTCAACAGCTAACCTGGCTTCATCAGGGGTTAGAGTTCCAGTCCCATGTGGTCTAAGCTCACTTCGGTTTATATCATGTTAGGTACACACCCTATTCAGGTGCTCACCAATTAGCCATCAAAGAATCCACAAAACCCACTCCCCCTTCCACTCTCCTGCACATACAGTAATAATATGTGCTGCTAAAGCTGCCACCATACTCCCATAACTAACAATCCTCAGACAAGTTTACCATCTCCATGGCGGGCTTACGCCCCATCTTACCGTACTGCCCGCGGCCGCGTACTGTATCAATAGACATTTCAGCCCTGACTGTGATGGGCTTCCGTCCCATCTCTCTCATACTATTGCCTCTGCGTGGCTCACCTAGAATGGACTAAGCAGTATAGGTGTTACATTCCACAGCACACTACCAGCTTTATCAACTCCCATAAACCCCTTCTCTTCCATGTCTAATATGCATATTCATTGAGAATATAAACTCCATTGTACTATACACTATTGTCATATAAACTCCATTGTACTGTACACTATTGTCATAGTCTCTTCCCATGAAGCACTTCTCCTTTATATCTAATATACATATTCATTTTAATAAAGCTGCAGGTCCTATGGTTAGCCTGCCGTCCCTCCCGTAGTTTCACCTTCAACCTTCCCCATTAAAGATTCTTTCTTACAGGTCAAGGCTTTCCAACTAGATCATTACTTCACGATTGGATCATGCAAAATTGTTAGTGCACTCATACTCTATTGCATCTGCATACATATGAAATGCATACATTGTATTCAAGGTCAACACAAAACCTACGCAGCGAGCAGAAACAACAAATCTATATATAAATAAATGTATACATGAATAGATGGTAATCCACTCTCGAGCTGCGTCTCGCCACAACAACGCGAGTGCATACATCACATGACTCAGCTGCCAACAACCCCCTCATTCACAGAAACTAGCCTCCCATTCATGGGCTACATTATCTCAGACCAAGGCTTGCGGATGGACCCGGCAAAGTTGTCTGCGGTGTTGCAATGGCCTCACCAAGTCGGCCTTCGGGCAATACAACGTTTTCTGGGTTTTTGTAATTATTACCGGCAGTTTATCCCACACTTTTCCATGCTGGTGGCTCTTATCATGGCCCTCACGAAGAAAAACGCTAACCCACGAAGTTGGCCACCCGAGGCCGAGGAAGCGTTCGTGAAACTAAAAAACGCTTTTGCCTCTGCTTCTATCTTGTCAAGGCCGGACCCTGCGAAGCCCTTTGCGCTTGAAGTAGACGCCTCATCTGTGGGAGTCAGAGTGGTCCTCATGCAAAAGGGGCCCACGGGCAAGATGGTCACTTGTGGCTTCTATTCCAAAACATTCTCTCCGGCGGAAAGGAATTATCAAACTGGCCCTGGAGGAATGGCGCTATTTGCTGGAAGGAGCTTGGCATCCCATCAGTGTCTAGTCGGATCATAAGAACTTCCAGTACCCCCAGACAGCCCAGCGACTCAATCTGTGCCAAGCTAGGTGGTCGCTCTTCTTTTCCAGGTTTAACTTCCAGATCCACTTCCGTCCCGCAGAAAAGAATCTTAAGGCAGATGCTCTGTCACGCGCCTCTGACGTAGACGGGGAGAAAGAGGTCCCCGAGCACATAATACCCCCTGAGTGTCTTGTCTTTGCAGCTCCTGTCGACCTCTGGAATGTCCCACCGGGGAAAACATACGTGAGCCCCGCACTCCGAAGCAAAATCCTGAAGTGGGGGCACTGCTCATTGGTAGCCGGACATCCCGATTCTCGCAAAACCTGTCTTCTTATCTTATGATTCTACTGGTGGCCGGACCTCAAAGAATTCGTCGAGGCCTGTGTCACCTGTGCATGTAATAAAACCCCTCGTCACAAACCGGCCGGGCTCCTGTGTCCCCTGCCCATCCCTACCAGTCCCTGGTAGCACGTAGCGATGGATTTTATAACCGATCTTCCCCCCCTCTTCTGTCAACACCGTGATCTGGGTGGTCACAGATCGGTTCTCGAAAAGGGCGTATTTTGTCCCGTTGCCAGGTCAACCCTCTGCCCCTTGCCTGGCCCACCTGTTTTACCACCACATTTTTCGTTTGCACGGGTTGTTCCTACAAATCGTCTCGGTTCGAGGGGTCCAGTTCGTGTCTAAATTCTGTTTACAACTGCAGGTGAAGCTCGATTTCTCCTCAGCTTACCATCCTCAGACGAACGACCAGGTGGAAAGGGTCAACCAGGTCTTAGAGAACTATCTGCGCCACTTTGTCTCGGCTCGCCAGAATGACTGGTCCAATCTGCTTCTGTGAGCGGAATTTTCCTACAATCCTACGGCCTGCATCCACGCCCACCTCTCCCAGTAGCATTCCCGTCTGAGGTCCCGGCAGCGGATGAAGGCCATTTGGGCTCTGAACCGCCAATCTCTCCTCCATGCATCTGAGCGCACGAAGGTCCAAGCAGATAAGAAAAGAAGTCCTCCTCCAGTCTTCTCCCCGGGTGACAAGGTGTTGCTGTCGGCCAAATATGTCCGCCTTAAGATTCCGAGTTACAAACTGGGACCCCGTTTTTTGGGACCTTTCGAAGCCATTAAACGCATAAACTGGTGGCTTACAAACTCCGGCTCCCGCCTACCATGCGCATCCCGAACTCCATTCATGTGTCGCTACTGAAACCCTTGGTCCTGAATCGTTTCTCTCGGAAGGTAGTCCCTCCCTCGTCTGTGGCCGATGCCTCTAATGTCCTTGTGGTCAAAGAGATCTTGGGTATGAGGCGGACTAGAGCGAAACGATATTTCCTCATTGATAGGAAGGGGTTCGGGCCCGAGGAGAGGTCTTGGGAGCCAGAGGAGAACATTCTGGACAGTAACATTATCCAGAAGTTCCTTCAGGCCCGAAAGAGGGAGGGGCCAAAGGGGGGGTACTGTCACATATGCCCCTGCGACCCTCGTCCCGGGTCGCAGGCGCATCTGTGCCCCTCACCCGAGCGGCTCCACGTCCCGCATGTCGGGGCGCGAGCGCGCTCGTTCCCCTGCTCTTTCGGGAACGTACTTACCTGGCCACGCTCCTGCTGCAGGCTCTGTCCCTCGGCAAGCGTGGTCCCGCTCCCTAGGGCGCGGCCCCTATTTAAGCCTGCCTTTTCCTGGTTACCCTGCCGGATCTTTAGTGACAATTGCCTATTGAGAAAGCGTTCCTGAGTCTTGTCTGATTACTGTGTACCGTACTGTTTGCCTCCGTCCCTTGACCACGAATCTTGCCGCCAGCCCTGACCTTCCTGCCTGTCCACAACCACGAACCTTGCCGCCTTCGCTGACCTTCCTGCTTGTCCCCAACTACGAGTCTGCCTTACGATTTTGTACCACGCTACACCTCGGCTGCCTCCGCAAGCAAGTCACGTCAGGGGTAGCGGCCTGGTAGACTCTCGCCGCAGCAAGTTCATCCCGCTTTGCGGCGAGCTCTGGTGAAAACCGGGATCTACTTAGATTCCGCTCCCTGGCGTGGCCTACGCCATCACTTGCGGTGGTCCAGAGGATCCACTAATACTGAACGTGACAGTCCTCTTGAAAATGTTTTTTTTAAAATGATCATTTCTTACTGCAATTTTTATTCTCAGTTCCCAAAAGGTCATTTTGCTGGTTTTGAGGGTCATGCTGCGGTACAGGACAGGGATAGTCTATGTCCAGTTAAACTAAAATGGTGGTTGAAAGACTCCTTTTTCCGGCAATTTTTAATCTGTGGGTCATGCAGGTTTGAGGGTCATGCTGCGGGACAGGACCGGGATCGTCAATGTCCAATTCAACTAAAATGGTGGTTCAAAGAATCCTTTTTTCCAGCAGTTTTTAATCTGTGGGTCAGACAGGTTTAAGGGTCATGCTGTGTTCCAGGACAGGGATAGTAAATGTCCAGTTCGTTAAATGATGGTTCAAATAAAACTGCCTTCTGGCACTTTTTAATTTGTGGGTCATGCAGGTTTAAGAGTCATGCTGTGGTACAAGACAGGGATAGTGAATAGTCTGTGAGTTTTTTTCTGTGACTCTTGTTGCCTAATTGTGTTGTCTAAGATGTAGCACGTATCCAGTTTACTGTTGTGGATGTTAATTCCAGCTTCTCACCCTGATTGGGTGTAAGAATGAAGGTGTTGTGCCTATCCCATAGACTTTTATGGTCACCGGCGATAATCTATTATCGGCTATCGGAAATCGTCATGATAATTGTCAAAATTGACTATCGAATCGATAACGACAGTTGACACAATCACTCATCACTACTCCTAACATATAGACATACTTCTACTGCTTGGCATATCCTTCCAAAAGAGTATAACACCATGGAGACTGTAAGCATAATAATGTTAAGACACTAGCAGTGTTTCAGCATAACTAAATACTCTAATTAGTGTTGAGCGTTTATTATCGACAAAGTTGAAATCGGCACGGTTTTTATGTTGATCGGATTTTTTCGATCGCGCGATAATTTAGGTTAAAATCTGCGCATAATCTATTAATATCCCGCCATTTTCGGCGCTTCCTGTCATTTTGGCGGCCAGCAAATCAGCTTAGAGAATAGAGCAGGGTGAACTGTGTGTGCGACATCATGACTGGGATGTGTATGGTTGTGATTGGCTGGAAAAATCACATGACCTCGTTTTACATAGAACAGCCCTTCCTGTTCAGCATCAGTGTGTGAGTCTGTGTATCATAAGAGCAGGACATGTGCTCGGTCTCTCTCAAAACAGCTCAGCGAAACTGTTCTCTTTGTTCACACAGAGAACTATGCTTTTAGCTGTGAACATTAGAACTTAGGTAGATCAGAGATTTTCAGTTTTTAGTTAGTTAGGCTGAGAATTTGTAAGAAGCATCTAGCGCTGTACAGCCGCGAAGAGGGGAGCCGGGGGGAGGGTGGTTACGGGCGAACACAGACAGACAGGCTGGCAGGCTTTGAAAGGAGAGTGGATATTTTGACTGCTTTGCCACTACCTTGAAATGGCTTTTTATTAACAGTTTTTGGCCAGTTTTTGGTGAAATATTAGCTTGTATTTTGTGCAGCCTGTACTTATATTAGGATACAGATCTTTTCTACTAACTGCCGGTGTTTTTGATAGGTGCAAAAATCACCTTTTATTATCTGTACACGATTTAATTAGTTTTTTTTTTTCACTTTGGCGCAGCTCAGTTTTGTTCAAAGACCCACTTTGTTCTTACAATAATATACAGAACTTTTCTAGTCACCGCAGGTGTATTTATAGGTGCAAAAAACACGTTTTATTATCCGTACACAATTTAATTAGGTTTTTTCACTTTGGCACAGCCCAGCTTTGTTCAAAGACCCACTTTGTACTCACAATAGGATACAGAACTTTTCTAGTCACCGCAGGTGTATTTATGGGTGCAAAAAACACGTTTTATTATCCGTACACAATTTAATTAGGTTTTGTTCACTTTGGCGCAGGAAATTTTTTATTAAAAAACCCATCTTGTACGGATATTACCATACAGAAATTTGCTAGTAATTAGAGGTGTATTTCATAGGTGCAAAAACCACCTATTATTAACAGTACACAATTTAAGTCCGTGTTTTTCACTTTGGTGCAGCCCAGCTTTGTTCAAAGACCCATTTTGTACTCACAATAGGATACAGAACTTTTCTAGTCACCGCAGGTGTATTTATAGGTGCAAAAAACCACGTTTTTTTTATCTGTATACATTTCAAACAGGTGTTTTTTTTTACTTTGGTGCAGCCCAGTTTTGTTCATAGAGCCACCTTGTACTTAAATTAGAATACAGAAATTTTGTAGTTACTGTTGGTGTATTTAATTGGTGCAAAAACCACCGTTTGTTATCCATATAATTTTGAAATAGCTGTTTTGCACGTGGTGCGGCCCTAGTTTTTTTCAAATAGCCACGTTGTACGACAATTCTGAAATTTTCTAGCAACTGTTCTCGTTTGTCATTGCTGCAAAAAATGTCTCATCCGTGTAACTTTTGAATAGTTTTATTGCGCTCGTTGAATCTCAGTTTGGCGCACTTGTATGATAGTTTGTTGAAAACTATCAATTCCTAGTCCTACTGGGCAGTTGTAAATCCCTGGAACTGAAGGAAGAAAACTGTTGATTTTGTCTTACAGTTCTTCCACCAAACCGCATTTCACAGGTATTCGCTAGAAACATTTCAGTTTCTAATCCTTGTTGACTGTATTAAATTAGTGAAATTAAAGAATAGCTGTGATTTGCCGTCTTTTAATAAGTGACTTTCAAAAACTCTTCCATACCTTCTTAAATTTTTATCTTTCTGGACATGGAGCGAAATGCAGGTGGTAAGCGAGCAAAGAGGGGGGTAGGACATGGAGATAGAGGTACGCGAGAAGGTGCTCCTTCCAGTGCTGGCGACAACACGTATGCCAGCAGATCGTCGGTTTCAGGACAGTCAGGCCTGTCATCGCGGGGTCAGGGCCCTGTGAATCTTAGTAACGAACAGCGTCGCCAATCGGTTATTCAGTGGTTAATGCAACCTGCATCCAGCAGTACTCGTCCTCCCAGTCACGGCCACAAATGTCGTCATCATCATTTTCCTGTGGGTCATGAGGATTTTTGGGGTCATGCTGTGGTCAAGGACAAGCATAGTCAATGTCCAGTTCAACTAAAATGGTGGTTGAAAGACTCCTTTTTCCGGCACTTTTTAAAATCTGGGGGTCAGATAAGTTTAAGGGTCATGCTGTGTTCCAGGACAGGGATAGTCAATGTCCAGTTTCAAGTAAAATGATGTTCAAATAATACTGCCTTCTGGCACTTTTTAATTTGTGGGTCATGCAAGTTTAAGGGTCATGCTGTGGTACAAGACAGGGATAGTGAATGGTCTGCGATTTTTTTTCTGTGGCTTTTTTAACCTAAATGTGTTGCCTAAGATGTAGCACATATCCATTTGACTGTTGTGGATGTTAATTCCAGCTTCTCCAGCCCTGTTTGGGTGTAAGAATGAAGGTGTTGTTCCTCTCCCATAGAGTTTAATAGTCATCGGTGACAATCTATTATCGACTATCGGAAATCGTCTTGATAATTGCCGATATCGACTATCGACCCAATGACGATAGTCAATGTAATCACTCATCACTAACTCTAATACGTTTATCCAGATTCCAAGGTATCAAGGCCTTACGCTTCCAGATTTTTCTTGCTAGATATCAAGCATTTATTAGCATACGCTTTAGGTTATTATCTAATGTCACATACTCAGTATCTGGAATTTGATTTCTTGACAATAATTTTCATTGTAGGTTTTGTAACACATGGATCTCCCTATCGACTATCTTTATTTTTTCCCCACAGTGCATTTTTCCACCTACCAGTATAGTCTGCTCCCTCTCAGTCCCATGCATTTTTTTAGATTATGTTTTTAACTACATTCTCATCCCTAGTTCACTGTGATAGCCCTAAAATTTCCTTTAGCATAGCAGATCCCCTTACATACAGATGTAAATTATTAGCAGAACACAATTTGTATTCCAATGAAAAGTCTTCCCAGTGTTCTAGGAACCCAGTCCATTCTGTTTTAAGCCATAACTTAAAGAGAACCTGTCACATAGGTTATGCCCCCCTTGCTGAGAGCATCACAAGCTAGTGACAGACATGCTGTTCCCAGCACTGTGTCCCTTATTCTGTAAGATGCTGTAGTTTTCGAGTATTTAATGCACAAATCTGCAGTTTTCAGTCAGAAAAGAGTCATTCAAAGAGTCAGTTTTTTTTAAACCCCACCCATTTGAAGCTAAACATGTGAATAACTGCCAGATGGGTGGGGCTAGCCTTTGGTAGGGGTGGATAACACCTGCTCATGAATAAGATTTGAGGGGTATATGCTCTAAAACTACAGAATAAGGGACACTGTGCTGGAAACAGCAGGTCTGAAACTAGCTTGTGCTGTCCTCAGCAAGGGTGGCATAAACTGTGACAGGTTCCCTTTAAACTATACCTGATTTAACTCCTGAATCTCCCACTGTCCTCAGGTAAGCCACTCTCCTTCCTGTGTTGCACAGCGTTATGCCAGTCAATACAATTTTGAAGATCCATCTTTGTAGCTCAGAGCCTATTTCTCTGAAATTATTCCAGATCCTTTCAACTACTACATTTTCAGTCATTGTTTCCTTAACTATCAGAAATACAGAAATGGAAGTAGCCTATATTTTCTATTTCTACTCCGTCTAGCTACAATAACACTATTCCTCCAGACTAGTGATGAGCGATTGTGTCAACTATCGTTATCGATTCGATAGTCGATATCGTCAATTATCATGACGATATCCGATAGTCGATAACAGATTATCACCGATGACCATTAAAGTCTATGGGAGAGGAACAACACCTTCAATCTTACAGCCAAACAGGGGTGGAGAAGCTGTAATTAACATCCACAACAGCAAACCGGATACGTGCTACATCTTAGGCAAGACAATAAGGCAACAAGAGTCTCAGAAAAAAGCTGACAGACTATTAACTATCTCTGTCTTGTACCACAGCATGACCCTTAAACCTGCATGACCCACAAATTAAAAAGTGCAAGAAGGCAGTATTATTTCAACCATCATTTTAGTTGAACTGGACATTGACTATCCCTGTCCTGGAACGCAGCATGACCCGAAAACCTGCATGACCCACAGATTAAAAAGTGCCGGAAGAAAGTAGTCTTTTGAAACAGTATTTTAGTGAAATGGACATTGACTATCCATATCCTGTAACGCAGCATGACCCAAAAACCCGAACAAGTGCCCTTACGGACCATCAGCAGAAAATTTCGCAATAAGAAGAAAACTATATTAAAAACAACTAGTTTTCCAATACTGCTGCTGCTAGAGCTACTTGCCATTCTACTGGTGATATTGTTCCACCGTGACATTAGAATGTGAAGCAAATTAAACAGATGTCCCCAGTAGGTCAACGAGGCCTGTCCGAAAATCCTGCATTCTACTGTCAAGTGGGTTGAAGGAAATTACTGATGAAGGCGGGTGAGGCTTTAAACGTGGATCACACAGGTTCAGCTAGCAGGGCCGGAGTTACAGTGAGTGCAGTGAGAGCTAGGGCTGGTGTTCGTCATCTATTAACACGCAGGCTCAGCTAGCAGGGCCGGAGTTACAGTGGGTGCGATGAGAGCCAGGGCTTGCATCCATCTATTATTAACTCGGCAAAAATGCCCTTATGATGCAGCAAAGTAAACAGTCATGCTGAAGCAGAGTGTGGAAGCTGAAGTGTAAGCTAAGACCTCCAGCCTTCCTCGGAACACATTCAAGACCTGGTTAGCGCTTGAGAAATTTCTGCCTTTACGAGAGTGCTTGTTCTCTGTCCGTGCTCCATTCTCCATGTCCTCTGAATAACCTACATCTGTTCAAGTCTTCCTGTACCTCCCTTGTACAATTCGAAGGAATATTTGTATCAGCTATTTTATACATGCAAGTTTTTTAGTAGTTTAAATCAAGAAAACACATTTTTAAAATAGGATGGTATCCCACCACGTCTTTGTTTCTCTTTTTTTCATTTTACTAAATGGGTTGTCTCACTTCAGGGATTGCTAGCTATGTTAAAGATCTTATGTGTCCATTAACAGTGCCCTACCTTTTCCTGTTTTTGACAGCACCATGCCCCATAAAATTCAAAACATGACCCTTTGGCCACTTTTGACAATTGTGAAGAAAAAATGTCTGTTAGAAACCACATTTTTTTTAAATAAGACCTGTAGTATAGCTACATTTCACAGCAACATGCAACATGATTCAAAAAATTATAAAAATGACTTCTCAGCCACTGTTAAAAATTGTGAGGGAGAAATGCCACTTAGAAGCTACATTTCTGTTCCAAAGGACTCTGATTATAGCTGTATCTCACAGCACCATGACCCCAAAACCATTGACGTTGCGAAAAATTTTAATGAAGAAGTGAGTAAATGGACCATTTCTTTTGGAAGCGGAATGTGAAGTAGACCGGCAACTAATGGGTGACCTCGGCAATTGGGGCCACAACATCATCAGAGATCCATGCCTGATTCACCTTGATGAAAGTCAAACGATCCACATTATCAGTGGAAAGCTGGATGCATTTGTCTGTAATGACTGCTCCAGCTGTGCTGAAGGTCCGCTCAGATATGACGCTGGCTGCTGGGCAGGACAACACCACTATGGCGTGGCCAGCGAGATCAGGCCATTCATCCATTTTGGATACCCAGAAGTCGATTGGGTCCGGAACATATCCAAAAACATCGGTGTTAAGACGCAGATAGTCATGCACCATGATCTTAAGCTGGTCTGTGTGTGTTGTATGTGTGCCCTGCATTACATGCGTTGGTGAGGTGGTAATAAGGATTGCCAGAGGTCACCCATTAGGCTTCTGCCCACAATGCCTGCTGCTGCGGCTACTTGGCACTCTACTGCTGTCACGTTGCTGATGTTGTTCCACTGTGACATTTGAAGAACATGAAGCAGACACAACAGATGTCTGCAGTTGATCAATCAGCATGGTCTCCAATTCCTGCATTTTACTCTCTATTTAGGTGGGTGGAAGAAAAGTGCTGGGTTTCGCTTTGTACTGGGGATCGAGGAGGGTGGCCACCCAGTAAATGTTGTTCATTTTGATGGCCTTAATGCGAGGATCATGTTGGAGGAAATGGAGCATCCAAGCACTCATGGGAGAGATGGAGCCTTGATTTCCCAAGCCTCTGGGTCGAGGGGCACTAGCAAACTGATCTTCCTCATCTTCCTCCTCCACCTCAAATCCGTGCCAACCTCTTTCCAAGGCAGAGACATCGGTAATGTCGGTGTCCAGGAATGCTCATGCTGACAAGGGCATTGTCCGCACTGACCATTTTGGTGGCTTCTTCAAAACTGGCAAGGATGGTGCAGAGCTCTTTCACCTGGAAAAAGCAGGGTGCGAACGGCGGAAGTGTGAGCTCAGACCTCGAGTCTTCCTCAGCAGGCAGTCCAGGCCTGGGTAGTGCTTTAGAAATTTCTTGACGACGAGGTTCATGATGTGTGCCATGCAAGAGATGTGATCCAGCCTACCGATCTTAAGGGCGGCCAGGAGATTTCAACCGTTATCGCACACCACCTTGCCTGGCACAAGGTTCTTGTCGCCCAACCAGTGCTCGGTCTCGTTGCGAAGAGCCGTCAACAGCTCCTGACCTCCAAGACAGATTAATTTCAACACGGCCTGGTTTTCATGCGCACGTGATGCCACTAGAGTACCTTGGGGGAAAGAACCCTGCACCATCCCTGCGGTTTTGAAGAGCGTGCCCTGAGAGCCACTGTCACCACCAGAGACATCCACCCAGATCACCCAGTGAGCTGTCACAGAGCTATAGCGGCCTTGGCCATGCTTACTAGTCCATGTATCGGTTGTCAGATGCGGACAACGCGCGTGAGATTTTAGATGACACGTGGCTGGCCAGGGCAGGGACGGATTTTCTGGAAAAGAAATGCCTGCTCGGCATCTCGTATTGGGGGCAAGCAAGGGCCCTATGTGGTGGAACCTATCTGTGTCCACCAGAGGGAAAGGCAACATTTCCAAGGCCAAGAGCCTGGCAATGCCGACATTCAGTTTTTGGCTTTGGGATGGTTTGTCTAGCAGCCTGGTAGACAGAAGGCAGGCTGCTATACTGGCTGCTGTACGGTGTGCAGGTAAAACTGGTAGAAGGAGAAGGGGTAGGCTGTGTCTCTGGTGTTGCTGATGGTACTCAGGCGACGGTGGAGGCTGAAGCGGAGACTGATCCTTGCTCATGATGATGAGAGACATGGGCAGCTGAGGAACGCTGGTCGTGGCGGAGAAGGCGGAGACAGAGGGTGTGACAGTGTTTGGAAGCCCGGGAACGGTGTGGCCTTTTTTTGCCAAATGTTCCCTGCATTTCAATTCATGCATTCGCTGCATGTGACTAGACATGTTGGTGGTGCTTAAACACTTAATATTCTTCCCTTTACTGATGCGTTTACGGCAAAGGTGGCATATGACATCGCTGGGTGAATCAGAGGTTTGCTCGAAAAAGGCCCAGGCTTGAGAGGTCCTGGACCTTTTCGACGGTGATAAGCGAGGATCAGTGTTTCCGCTGATCGTGGCTGGGGGAATAATCTCAGCAGACTTGTGTGACCGACCTCTCCCTTTTTGAGGCGGGACCCATACTGACACTACCCCATCATCTTCCTCCTCGTCCAGCACTCACAAGCAAATTCTGCTGAAAAGGCAACGTTGGATCCGCAATGTCGTCATCATCATCATCAACACAGGTTACTTCCTCGTTCTGACATTCTGCATCCTGGAGCTGCGGGCTACAAGCAACAGGCACTGCAAGACGTTGCCGACCGCCTGGGATTTTTGCCGATTGACCGGCTTCCTTCTCCTCCTCTGATGGCATCAACAATTGGGCGTCAGAGGAGACAAAATCATCCTCTTTGGCCTCTTGATCTTTTGAAATTACTTCTGACCCCAACCGCATTTTGTCATCAAAGAGGTCTTCAAAAAATGGATTATCCACAGTGATAAGTACATGAGTTAACATTTGGGCTGCCTTCGCTTCATGTTGGACAGATGCTGACGATGATGATGACGACATTTGTGGCCGTGACTGGGAGGATGAGGAGGTAAGACTGCTGAATGCAGGTTGCATTAACCACTGAAGAACAGATTGGTGACGCTGTTCGTTACTGAGATTCACAGGGCACAGGCTTGACGGTCCTGCAACCGACGATCCGCTGGCTTGCATATTGTCGCCAGCACTGGAAGGAGCACCTTCTCTCGTACCTCTACCTCCATGTCCTACACCCCTCTTTGCTCGCTTACCACCTGCATTTTGCTCCATGTTCAGAAAGATAAAAATGTAAAAAGGTATGCAAGAGTTTTTAACAGTCTCTTATTGAAAGACGGCAAATCACAGCTATTCTTAAATCCCTCTAATTTCCATCAGCCAACTAGGATTAGAAACAGAATTGTTTCTATCAAATATCTGTGAAATGCGGTCTGGTGGAAGAACCATAACACCAAATCAACAGTGTTTTTCCTTCATTCCCTGAGATTTACAAGTGCCCAGTAGGACTAGCAATTGCTAGTTTTCAACAAGCTATCGTACAAATGCACGATTAGCGGCAAACTGAGATGCACTGAGTGAAATAGAAGTATTAAAAAGTTACATGGATCAATATGGCAGTCTTCGCACCACTGACTACAGGTGTAATTTACTAGAGAATATGTATTACACAATGTTCGTGCAACTGAACTCTTTGCGCCAACAGAAGCGCGAACTTCAATAAGAGTATTTAAATATTATATGGATTAATATGGCAGCCTTTACACCACTGACTACAAGCGTAATTTACTAGAAAATTTGTAGAACACAATATTCGTACAACTGGATTCTTTGCGCCAATCTGAGACGCACGGACTTCAGTAAAACTATTTAGGGATAAGTTAAGCCGGTTTTGCGAACACTGACATGTAGTGATTGCAATAGAACTGAAAACACATGGACAATTTCAACTGCTAGCAGAGGTCTGATGGCCAAAAAAGTGATAGAAAACAATTATTTTTCAATTGAAGATCACAGAATACACTTAGCTGCAAAATCTCTCCCTTCGTTTCAAAAGCCTCTCCTGCTAACACCCCCCTCCCCCATCCCACCGCAGCCCCGAAGCTACACACACTGGTAGATATCCTTAAAACTTTCTCTAACTAAATAAGATGTACAATTCTCTAATCTAACTCTATTCTAAGCTGTAGGTGGATGTTTTCTTGTATTAGAAGTGACTATCAGAGCTGTTAGAACAGCTATTGGTTTAAATACAGACGGACACGTCCTGCTGTGAAGAGGCATAGACAGAGTATATGCTCAAACAGGAAATGTAGCAGCATAGATAAAACGAGGTGACGTGATTTTTGCAGCCAATGAGATCCACACACCACAAAGTGGTGACATTGTACATCCTCTTGACCCCCCTCGATTCTCAGAGCTGATTGGCTGGCCACCAAAATGATATGAAATGCTGAAAATGGCACGATAGTAATAGACTATCTGTAAGATTGTCACCTAAAATATCGCGTGATTGGAAATTTCTGATCAGCCTAAAAATCGTGCCGATTTAAACTTTTGTTGATAATATCGCTCATCCCTACTCCTGACCCATTTTTCTACCCTCTGTATTTATCACACTAACAGCTAGATCACTGAGAAAAATTATTTCAAGATTATCAGTCACCTTCAGAGTTGTATTTTGCTTAGTAGATCACTAATACAAACTTTCAGGTGGGAAATATGCTTATATTTGCCACAGAGATATTCATTTTGTAACATCTACTCCTGCGCTCCAGCCATGTTCCACCTTGCACTGAGGAAAACATCCAACCTTGCATTAAAGGAGTTGTCTCCCTTCAGCGTTTCAGAGAATGCATGAATGAAATACTCTGCCACTTCCTGGTTCAGACTGACTAATTTGCATAAGCTCCTTGCTTGTACAGCTCTGTGCTCCATTGTGCTTTCAGTTGCTAATTAAATCAGATTAGCTTCTCAAACTACTAACAGGACTTCTTATCTGATCCCCAAAACAAAAGCCCTAATTACAGTTCTGTTTATTTTACATAAATCAAGCTTTTTACTGCTGAGCAGCTCAGGACACTGCCCTGACCTGTGTGATGACATCACTCTCTGTTAGCTCATTAAACAATCAGCAGGGGGAGAATTGTTTACAGGTCAGTTACTGAGGGAACTGAAATAGCCAGGGAGGTCATAAATTCACTTGTATCTCCTTAGGGAAAACAGAGGAACAAAGCAATATATTTGGAAAATGTCTTTATTTTGTGTTCCCTACAATTTGAAAGCTATTCTTTGTAGCGAGACAACCCCTTTAATCCGAGTTACAAAGAACAAAAAAAGATTCATTTCAAAGTGTTGTGAGCATTGAAGCCAGTTTTTAAACCACTTATTCACATGGAACTGTGAGCTGTTAGCCCAATGGGAGAGAGGTCCAGATGATTCCTGCAGTTTAAATGGAAGCACCTGAGAATAGATAAAGGGGTTTTCTCACCATGCTGTTTCACAGAGCCACAACCAGCTTCAAGCTTACACTTTCTAATTAGGCTGTGGGTAGTTCTACAGCAGTGACTATAATATCACTAAGCCCGTTATAGGGATGTTACTGCTGGAAGATTTTAAAAACAGAAGTGCACAAGGCTACTGAGCTCTAAAGTGTTAAAGCTTGTCAGTAAGTAATGTAAACCAGCTCCATCTTTCAGATAACAAACAAAGCAGGGGGTGACATCATCATACTGACCACTGCTACTCGAGTCAGCAGGAGTTAAGAACTGTTCTAGCTCTGAAAGGAAGCAAAATCAGAACAGCAATGTATTTGTTAATAGTCTTTATTTACCTTTGCTTACATGTTTAAAGCTAATCAATTAAATTGGAATATCCATTTAACCTCTCCTCTTAATAAGATGCACAGCAGAAAAGAAAAACAGGGGCTTTGATTCTGTCTCCACCTTCACAAAAGAACCTTGCAGTAATATGTATACAGCCACTTAACCAATCCAGAAAACCCTACTGAGCACAATTATGGTTTCTTAGCTACACTTATAGTATACGAGGGGCTGCTGATAAGACTTTGGCTTCACACAGAAAGAAACGAGGTCGGAAGATGAAACATTAAATCTATTCCACATACTTTCCTCTGATGTCAACACACTTCTTACATCAGTATTCCAAGTTCTGTAAGCCTTGCAAAAAAGAAGGATTTCGGTTGTGCCTCAAACCAGTCATCCGTAGCAGCCATCGCATCAGAAATAGTGTGAGAAATAGTGTGAGATTTGTTTCTTCAGGTTTGGAAACAGATGATAGTCAGAGGGAGCTAGATCTGGTGAATAAGGTGGGTGGTCAACCACCTGGAAGCCTAGTTCCACCAGTTTTGCCGTGGTCACTTGTACAGTATGAGCGGAGGCATTATCTTGCAGGAACAAGATTCCTTTGGGCAGCTTGCCACGACTTTTAGCCTTCAGAGCTGCCTTCAATTGGTTCAATGTAATACCTTGCTTTGATGATGGAACCATGTTGAAGGTTGTTCACTAGCAGCACGCCCTTCTTATCCCAGAAAACAGACGACATCACCTTAGTGGCTGATTTTTGCACCCTGAACTTCTTTGGACGAGGAAAACCACTGTGCCTCCACTCTTTTGACTGCTCCTTGGTTTCAAGTTAATACAAATAAATCCAGGTCTCATCCATAGTGACCAGTCTGTAAGAAATTATTATTCAAATTCTGTATTTCTTACAAGTCGATCCAGGAAGTTCTTATCAGTCTGGAAACACTGACAAATGGACCAATAAGTTTTCACTCGCATGCTTTTCTGATCTGTTGTCAAATATTTGGGGACCAACTCTGTAGACAGCTTCTTCATGTTCAAATGTTCATGGATAATGAAACAAACATGTTCACAAGAAATCCCCATAATGTCTGCTATTCCTTTAGCTGAAATTCTCCAGTATGAGGTTGTGTACAGCATCGACGATCCCGTTGTCCAGGACATTCCTCATCATTGGTGCTGAAGTGGCCTGTTTTAAATTTGGCAACCCAGTTCTTAACTGTAGAATATGAGGGGGATTGATCCGCCAATGTCTGCGACATATCATCATGAATATCTTTTGCGGACTTTCCTTACAGAAACAACAATTTTATCACTCCTCTGCTCTCATTTGCTGTGAATATTCCCCTAGACTCCGCCATTTTGTTTTCCTGCGTGCCTGGATCACTGTTGCCATAAGCTACAAACACAAAATTTTGAAAACATATATTAGACACATAAGGCTTTAGTGTGATATAACATTCGTTACCATAGAAACAAAAAAGAACACAAAGCCAAAGACTTATCAGCAGCCCCTTGTATAATACTGTTCCTGGCACTACATGTGTGATGTGGAATGCTGGCATTTGTAGCTGTGGAACTACAAGTGCCAGCATTCCACACCATACATGTACTACATATACCTGTTCTTACATACAAATTCAACTTAAGAACTAACCTACAGTCCCTATCCCGTACGTAATCTGGGGACTGCCTGTACATATTGAGCTACAAAAGAAAAGGAATAAAAAGAAACCAGAACACAGTGATTCTTTTTTTTACTTTAAATTGAAGTCTGTCAAGGGTTGTAGCTGTAAAAGCAGATTGCTATACAGTAATAACGTGTTTGTACAGAAATGAGGTTAAGACCTCAGTTGAGTATTTAGACTAGAAAAATATTAAAGTGCAGTGATTCAACTGTGGAAGAAAGGAGCTGGTTAGTGGTAGAAGTTTTCAAATCAAGCTGCCTTGTCCTCAAAAAAAGCCATTTAGAAAAGTTGTCATTCCTGGAATAAAGGTACTACAGCAGATGAAATACAGCATTATGTAATTTAACAATAGATTTGTGTAAATTGTACAAGATAATTGAAAAATACCTTGAAACTGGAAGTAGTGTTTCACATATTAGTGTAAAAATATTGATTTATATGTTCTTTGTTAACATTTGCTTTTATATGTAGATTTTTTGCTTTCAATTTTAGCCAGTGGATTTCTTACAACTTATAGGGCGACATGTATGATTTTTGGCCTTTAAATGCCAATTTTTATGCACATAATATTAGTATAGAATGTGCCTGATTTGTGAACCCGGTCTACTGCGCATTCTAGCACATAAATGTAAATTCTGGCTCAGGTAAACCACTTTGAAACTGGTTTACCTGTTCCAGTATTAATGCGCCTAGAATTGCTGTACTGAAGCTATAAATCTATAACTTTGTACGGTTCTAGTGAGCCCCGCCTCCCGCACGCCCCCCCAAAATCAGCCACATTACAAAGTGCCGCGTGTGCTCTGTAATGTGCCTGATATTGGTGTATTGGGGGCTTTTAACTATTACAAACGGGCTGAAAAGACACCAGTTCATACATGTTGCCCATAATGTTTGCAACTGGCACATTTCTATGTTTATTATATTTGTTAATAATAAATATAGTTTACAGTTTATAGTTCATAGCTATCCTTAAAGGGGTTTTCTCACTACAAAGATCATATCTATAATGATGGGGACAGTAAAAATAAGCACTTTTGCAGTTGGTTTGCATTACCTAAATCATTTAGTATAGCAGCTATGAGCTAATCTGTGTGTGTCTAGAGCTATTGCTACAGCAAGTGGTCAAGCCACACCCTCTTTTCTGTGATTGTCTGCCTGATATTTCATTCAGCCCTATTGGGACATACCCCCTGGATTGGACATGCCCCCTGTGTTGTGATTGGCTGTTTGCACTCTCTTCCCTATGAGCTGTGTAAAATGAAAGGGAAAATGGCTGATGTCTGTGTCTGTGTTCCCCGGATTTAAGGCTGTAAGAAAGAGAGAAAGCTTAAAGGGTTATCTCTCTACATCTATTCATCATACCTCAGTTTTGTTTTCTTGGTTTCACATTGAATTCAGGGGCGTGTTTACTTGCTTCTACTAAGCTGCAGTAGAAGCCAGGTCTGTACCTATAGCAACCAGTGCTGGCAGCCTATCAGCATAGATCAAACAGGTCTGTAGCTATAGTGACCTCAGGAGCTGATGCAGCCCTTGCAAGAGGGAATATCTCAGCATAGGTAGGACACTGCTAATGGACACATTTGTTTTTGCAAGATCTTTAACATAAAAGGCAATCCTTGTAGTGAGACAACCCCTTTAATATGCCCACGAAAGCCTCATTTGGGGGGGCCTCTGCATGTATTAGCATTTAACAGAACAGGTTCTGTCATAATCTGTGGAATCATCTGATGTCGGTGTAAAAGGGGTGCGCTCTCTGATGTTATAGTAGGATTTTGGCCCTCAGCTCGGTTCTTTCAAGCTGGCACTGACATTATCTTGTCAGGCTGCGTTCCCGCTTCACTTATTTGGTCAGTTTTGCCCCTGTAAATGCCCAGGGAACTGAAGAATGAAGCGATTCTAAGTGCGGCGGCTGTCATGTGCGTGTCATTCTAAAACACAGCATTGTTTGAATACCAAACCATGCTCCCTATGCATATTTGAGCATGGCATAATGTTCTACAACACCCTACAGGCTCTATGCATCAAGGAAATAGCTGTTGTTTTAACACGATTTGCCATGAATAAATTTAGGCCGAAACAATTTTTTGTCGGAAAATTCGGCGAACTCGGCAAATCTAATTTTTGAGAAATTCGCCCATCTCTACCTGTAATGCGAAAACCCCTATAACCTTTTAAGGCTAAAGCCATTATGTATTGGTATATTTAAATGCTATATTGGTATAATATACCATTAGCGTTTTAGCGCAAATGCTTGCTAAAACTGTTTATTTGTTTTTCTTTTTTGGGGGTACAGAACACCCATATCAGCATTCAGCTGTTTATAGTCCTATAGGCAATTTCAGCTTACAAGGGTGCTAGGACTGTTTGTATTGCAGTAATTATGTACTTCATTGACTGGGTATTTTCCTGTGTTTTCTTCAACAGGTTCTTAAAGTCATTACTTTCTTACTTTTTATAGACAGTGCTGTGTAAGGTCATTTTATAAGGTAATTTGTTTTGGACATACAGGTCGATATGTATGAAATTTGGTGTTAACACGCCAAATCTCATGCGCCTAACTTTAGTCTAGAAAGTGCCTGATGTATGAACCCCCTCTACAACAGGTCATAAATCAGGCGCATTCTAGCGCTTGGATGACAGTTCAGGATCAGGTATACCACTTTGAAAGTGCTCTACCTGTTCCAACAGTAATGCACCCAGAAATGCCGTAGCGAAGCTACAAATATGTAGCTTCACTACGGTTCTAGTTCGCCTCCCACATGCCCCCTCGAGATGTAATGCGCCCGGGAGTTGTGTGCAGGAGATTTAAAAATATATGAACGGGGCTGTGCCTGATATCGTGCTGTAAAGACGCCAGATATCTGCCGCAGCCCAATTCATACATGTCGCCCTTAATGTTAATTGATATTAATTTTCCATTGTGGTGTGGCAATTAAAGAAAAATCTAATGGGGCAGATTTACTAAAACTGTCTAATACAGCATACAGAATGCACCAATTTTATCACAGTTGCTCACGTTATGTAATGTTTAGTAATTGTTGTCTAACTTTACATCTATCAGTTTACTTTATGCTATGACAAATTTTTGCCATACTTTGGTGCCTGATGTGGAATAAAATGTGAACACAAAGTGATATGTACCTCAGAATAAACCAATAAAAACTTTCATCGTACCACAAAAAATGAGCTCCTTCGCGAATTCGTAGATTGAGAAAAACATAAATTAATCCCTTAACACCAAGGTCTATTTTTTTCACGTTCGTTTTTCCTTACCCGTCTTCTCAGAGCCATAACTTTTTTTTATTTTTCCACCTACACAGACATATGAGAGCTTTTATTTTGCAGGAAAAGATCTACTTTCTAATGATTCTATTTATATTACTGTAGAATATACTGAGAAACCTCAAAAAAATGTGGGGCACAATTTGAAAAAAAACCTACTTGCACCATGTTTGCGGAAGCTTTGTTTCTACAGCATTCAATTTTCAGTAAAAATGAAGTGTTATCTGTATTCTACAAGTTGATAGGCATCTGACAATTCCAAACATGTATGATTTCCATTATGTTTTGGTACCATAAAAAATTTCAAACATTTCCTATTTTTGAAATTTGAGCCGCGGTGCCATTTTCTGTGACCAGTAACTTTTTTTTACTAAGTCTTTTGGGCTGTAGTTAAGGAGCATTTTTTGCAGGCTGAATTGTACTTTTTATTGCTACCAGTTTGTAATGCATGCAATTTTTTGATAAAATTTATTCCAAATTGTATCAGACGTGAAATGACCAAAATAACGCAGTTTTGGCATTTGGAATTTTTATTTCTCCTACGGTGTTCAGTGTATTGGATTAATGATGTTATTTTTAATAGATCAGACTTTTTCAAACACGACAATACCAAATATGTGTAACTTTTTTATTATTTTATTTTTTTATTTGTAAAATGGCAAAGGGGAGTGATTTGAATTTGTTTTTTTTTTAATATACAATTTAAAACATTTTGTTTTTTACTTCAACTTTGAGTCCCCCTAGGGTACTACACCACTAGGGGGCGCAATCATTTTGCAGCCTATTGCATTGTAATACAATGTGTTTGGGGGTACAAAGATGGCGGTTTTACGACTTCCTGTCTGGGGTTGGAAGTAGCAAAATGGAAAAGATGCCGGTGATGGAAGCCATCACAAGGCTTCAAGCTGCCATATTAAGCGATCTGAGCCTCACGATGTTGCTGGGGGTGCCCCGATTGAAGTTAGGAACGGTTTTTCATTGATTTAGATGCCACTGCCATATTTGCCATGGCATCTAAGGGGATAAACAGCGCGGGACGGTGCCCGCGTCCTCCCACGATGTAACCGCTAAGTGTTAGCTGCAAATAGTAATTACTGGCATTAGGACATACTCATATGTCCAATGTTGGTAAGGGGTTAAAAGAGGGAAATAAACATCAAAATAATTTCTAAAAATACAATATTTTATTGGGGGTAAAAAGTACACGTAAGTAAACATAACATACAACAGAACCATGCAACCACCCAAGGCCGCTCTGCCACAATATATATATTGCAAGACTCACATGCGTCCAGCCGCCATCTTGGATAGTCTCAGGGGGTCTTTAGCTCTGCAGATTGCCCCTTTTGTAAGCGGAATGGCACCAAAATAATAGTCTTACACGGGTCTTCTCTTCAAACTGGCCTCAGCCAGCTTTATTTCTCCAAGATGGGTTTGAAAACAAAAAACATACAAAATAAACATTTGGCCGTCTAGCCACTCACTACAACACAATACACTTTTACCCAGTCTTCTGCCAGGTTCCAGCTTCTCTTAAGTCTCTGGGGGAGAGGGGAGAGGGGGGGCAGAGCCTCTTTACAGCTCCATTGCCACTCCAACTGCAGGTAGCAGACCATGCCCCCTGAACACCTGTAGTCCAAGGCTTTTATAAGCATGGTAAAACCTGGACCTAGAACTTGGGAACAGCCATCCACCCAACTGCAGCTGTTCTGCGAAAAACCAGTCCACAATGGCTGGGCATCAGTCATACTAGCTATAGGTGTCAGCAACCTAGTGGTGCTGACCAACAACCACTGACTTCCCCCACCGAGACCAGGCCCTCAGTGGCCCATTTCTAGCAGGTGAACTGCTGTATGCCACCTAGTGGCAGCACCATACGACCACTTAATGTCGCTCTGCCACAATATATATACATATACTTTGGTCGGTCGGATGGTTCTGCCGCTAGATAGAATGTAGTAGGATACCTGATGCAGACGTGCCACCGAAGACCTGGTCTCAGTGACAGAGGCAACTATTTTGCATCAGTAACCATAAGCTACTGACACATGCAACATGTTTCTCCCAGAACGGCTATAGCATTGGGTGGGTGACTGTTCCCATGTTCCAGGACAGGCTTTTGGCAGGTCCTTGGAGGCCTATAGAAAGTCTGGTATGCTAGGAGATCTGGGGGGTGCCAGAGGCTGGAGGATGCCAGGTGATTTGGGTTGCTGCCAGAAGCTGTAGCAGCAGTGGAGCTGGAGAGAGGCTTGGGCCCGCTGAGGCTTAAAGGGGTTGTATCATTACATTGGTCTTCAGAATAAGGGGACAGTGAAAACAAGCAACTTTGCAATTGGATGTTTTGTTTTCAGTGACTCCCTTATCTTCGTATCTTCAGATTCCACCTCCTTTCATTTAATTGGCTGACGGCTCTACTAATTTACATTCTGTTTGGCCCCCATTTGTATTCACAGGAGCGTGCATTCCTACCTCTCTCACTCAACATAAGGGGCCAGCAACATTTCACTCTGCACAGCCAGCAGCTGTACAGTACCACTGCAGCTGCTTCTACAATCAGAAAACAGAAGAATTGTGCTAGGTGCCTAATGCTTCTGCATGTAAACATAGAAAGGAGACAGAACTGTGCTGCTCTGGATGAGTTCATAGAAGACTGAATTCAACTGTAGCAAACCCCAAGCCGTTCATAGAAGACTGTCTAGACTGAATGCAGGCCTGTGGTATGTAAAGAAACAGCTCTTACAAAATAAGACTGCATAGGGAGAGGAACGACACAATGACATATAGACTCCCCTCCCACTGATCTCAAACAAACACACTGACTCGGGAGCGAGCACGAACAGTGAAGGGGGGGGGGGTTATGTCATCCCCCCTCAGTTAAGAAACACCAAGCTGGTAGGGGAAGAAACACCCCTGGATTTGAAGAGCTGAGGAACTGAAAGTACAATGAAACACACGAACTGATGAAGCGATAAATGCCCTTTAAGGGAGGCCTAAAGTGTACAGTGAGTGTACAGTGCTGATGGTTCTGGATGGTAGGTCCAGACCATAGGATAGTGAGGGACTCACTGAGTGTAAAGATAGCGGCTAGACGGCAAAGGTTTTCTGTTTGTATTTTGTATATGCTGGAGTAATAAAACTGGCTGCAGCCAGTGTTAAAATAAGTGTGGTGTTGGAGTGCCATACGTCAGTGTGCAAAATTTGACACAGGAATTGGCATAGCAAGTGGTGCATGTGAAAGCGCATAAGGACATGCTACAGTAACATTTAAAGGGCCAGAAGCCTGAATGTTAGCTCTGTGTGAGAAAGGATTTGTTGCTAAAGAGAGACACACCCAGTTAAGAGACTGTGGGGTCACCTGGGTGGTTTGAAGAAACTGTGTCACTGCTGCATGACAGTTTTTGGCTGGCTAAATACCTTGTGAAGGCAACTGCCCAGCAGCGGGAGATAAACAAGCTCTGGGACCAGCAGTTAGCAGAGCAGCGATCCAAGGCTCCAGGCACAGCTAAATACCAAGAGAGAGGCTGTGTCACCAATGGAGACTGCCGTGCGGTACAAAGGGCGATGCAGAAGATGACCGCAGGCGAAGAGGTGGAGGTCTTCCTTGCAGGTTTTGGACAGGTAACTGTCAGTGAGAGGCTGCCCACAGATCAGTGGGCAGATGTTCTGGCGCCGAATCCGACTGGCAACCACCAGAAGGTGTTTTGTGGCTTGTCCCTGCAGGACACTAGAGACTACCTCAAACTAAAGATGAAGATTCTAGCATACCTGGGGTTAATAAGGACTGTTTGTGTGCAGGACGATGCAGAGCCAAAAGTGGGGAAATCCATTGCTACAGGCAACCAACCTAACGACTGCATGAGGGGATGTCCCGTGGCTAGGAGGCCGTGTCATCCATCAAAGAATGGGTCCAATTCTGGAGAGATCAAGTTGCTGAGGGACCTGCGTGCTGCTGTTGCCGAGGGCAACCAACTTCTTCAGCAGGAGTCTGCTGCTATTCAGTGGGAGGAGTTGTGCTGGAGGTGCCATAGAGCAGCTAAGCATCTGAGTGTCCTATGTCTGAGAGAATGCCAAGCCCTGGCTGACATGGACAGTTAGCAAGAGAGATCCAGTGTGTACATAGACATCATATTTGGTAAGTCTGTTCCAGTTATTTATGACATGTGTTTTGGGACTGTCGGTCATATGCAGAATTTATGTGACAACCAGGGTGGGCCAAATGGAGGCTCATACATTCTGCTTTGCCAGGAGAAGTGTCAATAGAGCAGCAGAACTGTTATATGTGGAATTTTTGTTTGATGGACTTGGTGTCTTACATGCTATGTTGCCTACTGAAAATTATACTAATGGGGAAAATGTACCCATAACTAGAGATGGACGAATTGATTCTAACAAAGTGGAATTCGTTTAGAATTTCAGAAAAAAATTTGATTCTGAAAGAAGTCGAAGTTTGTGGTGATTCGCGGGAAGGAAGCGTGTTTTTAATTGATAAAATGGCTGCGAGCACATGGTGTTACATGGGGCAAAGAAGTCTGGGAGGAAGAAAGGCGTAGCTTAAATGACATGTGCAGAGATGAAGCCAATAAGAGACCGGCAGGATTCTGTGACGTCACCGCACTATATAAGTCTGGACGCGACGCTGACAGTTCACACTCCTCTCACTGTGCTGTGTAGGGAAGCTGCTGCTGCTGCTCATGATAGAACTAACTTTTATACAGCGATTTTTTGGGGGGTGTCACAGCTTGTCTCAGAGACTGCTTCTCTCACGTTCTAATTCTGATTTTGTGGGGTATTGGAATTGAAGTCCAGTGTGCGTCCAATTCAGCTGCATATACTTTTTAATGCTATCTGCTCCTTTCTTGAGCACATTGAATATCTAAGGGTTATCTAAGCCTGTTGCTGTTGTATTCAGTGAAAGAAACAGCGTTTTTACAATCCAAATACCACTTAATTTTTGGTTGCTCATTTCTTTTGCGCAATTTAGATCCAGGGGTTAATTAAGTGTTGTTCTGCTGTTGTGGTCACTAAAAGAAACAGTGTTTTTCAACGCCAAAGAAGAAATTTTGTCTGTAGCATAATTCAGATCCGAAGGTTAATTACGAGTTTTTCTATTGTTGTGTTGCGTAAAATACACGCCGTTTTAACACGCTACAAAGCTGGTAATTGTTGGCAGCACATTTCTTTTGCGCAATTTACATCCAAGGGTTAACTAAGTATTTTTCTGCAGTTGTACTCAGTGAAAGAAACGTTGTTTTTCAAAGCCAAAGAAGAAATTTTGGCTGTAGCATAATTCATATCCGAAGGTTAATTACGCCTGTTTGTGCTTTTATATTCAGTAAAATACACAGTGTTTTTAAACTGCACATACAAGTACATTTTTTCCTGCCCATTTGTGGAGCGCAATCTATATCCAAGGGTTACCCAAGCTTGTTAGTGGGTTCATTTGGAGTCACATACAGGGTGTGTATTTATCATATACAGATATCTTCATTAAACAGAGTCTGTACATTTTAGAACAAACAGTATGTCAGACAGAGAGGTGGCAGGCTCTTCACCTGCGAGTGGCAGAGGCACAAACATTCCAGGCCCAGGGCGCAGCACAGCAAGGGGACGTCGCAGGAGGGGTCAATGGGTGAGGCCAGAACTGCCGCTGTCATCTAGCGGCCGTGTGTTGTTCAGCAACCCAATGGTTCTTGATTGGTTGACTAGGTCATCCACTTCCTCCCAGATGACATCTGACCACCCCAGCCAAAAGTCGGTGGGAACGTCAGACACAACCCTTAGTTGGCATTGCCTGGGAGCGGGTCAGCGGCCCTCACCTGTCTTCAACCCGCCACTGTCCCATCCGGTTCCCTGAGCCAGAGATCTACTATGTGGTCTGGGAATAGTAGAAAGGTCACGCACACCTAGGAACTAGATATGAAACTGGGTGCAAAATGGAAAAGACACAAGGTCTTGTAATTATAAAAGATAAATCCACTGCGCGATGTTTTGGCTTATTTAGGGTCAATGGATGTAGAACTAAGGTAGATACCATATATCTAGGTATATGTAAAGTGCTATGCCGGGAGTGCCAGCAATAGGGATAAATGAGGTATTGTGAGGATCCTGAGGGCGTAATGACCTGAGTACAGGCGTTCTGGAGATGGAAGGAATCGGACCTGACGTCCGGAGGAGTAGTGAATGCCGTCAGCTGGCGGCCAAATAAGCCGAAACGTCGATTCCTTCTAGACATTTAGATTCTATAATTTCATCTAGAAATTCTATGTGAAAGCATTTATTGAGTATATGTAGTGACACATCTTATTCCATTCCTTTGTTTGATCCTTACTATACGTTTGTTAATAAATTGTTTCTATTACTATGTGGTCTGGGCTCAGCGCCACTATACAGCAAGGACGAACAATTTGAGGACTGTCAGCAGCTACTTGGCAACGAAGAGGTGGGGCAGACACCCTCTGCTTCTTGCAGTATTGATGTGGAGAGTGGCATGGGAGGTTTTTTGGCGAGTGTTAAGCCTCTGCATACCAAGACCGTTGAGGAGGACAGCAGTGACAATCAAACACTCATGAAGTATAGTGATGAGCGATTACGTCGACTATCGTCACCGGGTCGATAGACGATATCGGCAATTATCAAGACGATTTCCGATAGTCGATAATAGATTATCGCCGATGACTATTAAAGTCTATGGGAGAGGAACAACACCTTCATTATTACACCCAAACAGGGCTGGAGAATCTGGAATTAACATCCACAACAGTCAAATGGATAGGTGATAAATCTTAGGCAACACACTTAGGTTATAAAAGTCACAGAAAAAAAAGTCACAGACCATTCACTATCCCTTTCTTGTACCACATTCTGACCCTTAAACCAGCATCACCCACAAATTAAAAAGTGCCAGAAGGCAGTATGATTTGAACCATCATTTTACTTGAACTGGACATTGAATATCCCTGTCCGCCCCCGAGCACCCGCCGTAATTGCGGGCGAAATCCGTCCTGCAATTACGGCGTGAATAAGGCGTGTGAACATAGCCTATCAGGGAATATGAAGGAAATGTCTCTACATGTTGCTGCAGAGGGTCTGCTGCTAGACGGAGCTAGTGATAGGTGTACACAGTGGAATATGTTCTCTGATGCTGGTGAGGTGTCAGGTAATGTAATTGTAACTAACAAATTTTCTATAGGGGTTGTTAGTGGTGATCCACATTCAATATATCAAGGACAATGCAGTATTTTATATTTATTTATTTATTTACTTATTTATTTATTTATCTACTTCAAAATATGTCCAGAAAAAATCTTTATCCAATTAATTTTTCTCTTTTAAGATTAATGGAATAAAGCTGTTGTATTCTTAGATTTTTGGGGCGACATGTATGAAGCTCGCCACGTCGGGGTGCACCTTTCCGCCGGTTTTCCGGCGAAATTTGCGCCTGAATTATGTCGGCACTGGGGCGCGCTCATACATACTATGTAAAGTCCGGCGCGCCTCGCCAGTGTCTGGGGCGCAGTGCGGGACTTAGGTGCAGTGCGGCGCTGCGCCTAATATTTCGCCGCCCGAGGTAGTGCAATCATACATAACATGTAAGGTCCGCCGCACCTCGCCAGTGTGTGGGGCGCAGTGCGGGGACATGGGTGCAGTGCGGGGCTGCGCCTAATATTCGCCGTCCGAGGAGGTGCGCTCTTACATGCAGGGAAAAGGCCGCCGCGCCTCGCCAGTGTATGGAGCGCAGAAGGGACTTAGGCGCAGAAGGGACTGCGCCGAAGATGTGTTCCGATTCGAGACAGGCTGGAAAACAGCGAGAAATCATTAAAGATGTCCGTGCGGAGTATGAATAAAAAAAATCGCCTTTATAAAGGCGGAAAACATTCTCAGAAAAGAGCTCAAACCTCAAAAATAAAAAATACATTAAAAAAATCACTTTCCAAAAATCTAAAACGGCGCTATATAAAGAATTAGGATATTGGAAATTGCCAGGAAATACAGTAATTCAAATTCTGAAAGCTATTCTCATTGGTCGGCAGAAACCGGCCAATCAGAATAGGAGCGACAGTGAACCATTAAAACCTATGGAGAAAATATTGACCAATCAGAATCAAAGGCGGGACAGTTCAAAACACAGTAAAAATGCAGAAAAGAGCTGATTGGCTGAGCTAGCGGGGACTTGGCTATCTCGGCCAATCAGAATAGGAGCGACAGGGACCCATTATAGCCTATGGAGAAGTTTGAACCAATCAAATCAAAGGCAGGACAGTTCAAAATACAGTAAAAATGCAGAAAAGAGCTGATTGGTTGAACTAGCGGGGGCTTGGCTATCCCAGCCAATCAGAGCGCAAGCTACTTCTCCCATTGTAGTCTATGGAGAGATCGGCGCAATGAAATCTCGGCTCTCAGCGAGGTTTGGTAAAAAGAACAGGCCCCAGGCATGTTCTATTTACCAAACTCCAAGCATCAGGGCCGCACAGGCAGCCACGATGCTGCTGATACACTGCGGAGGCTCCGCATGATGAATACTTCGGCAACATCACTGGCTGCCTGTGGAGAGAGACGGGGCCCTGTAAGGGGGAGAGAGGAAGGGGGCCCAGGCACATGGGTAGAGGGGAGCCAGGGAGGAAGTACAGCAGCAGCAAGAGGGCTGTTTGTTTTCACATAGTATGTAAAGTAAGTGTGTGTATGTATACTGTATACTGTTTATGGATGTGTATGGATGTGTATATACTGTGCATGGATGTGTGTATATACTCTGTGTGTATATATGCTGTGTATGGGTGTGTATTTATACTGTGTATGTGTGTATATACTGTGTATGAATGTGTGTATATATGCTGTGTATGGGTGTGTGTATGCTGTGTATGTCTATATACTGTGTGAGTGTATACATTTTGTGTATGTGTATATACTGTAAGTATGTGGTGTATGTAAATAGTGATTGTATATAGCATGTGTATATACTGTATATGTATATACTGTTTGTGTATGTGTGTATACACTGTGTGTTTGTATAAAGTGTGTGTAGCACATGTGTGTATATACAGTAGTGTTTTGTATGTAGTGTGTGTATACATAGGGTATACCTAGGCTACATTATAAAAATTGTCACACTGCAAATTCTTTTATATCTTACTGTATCAGATGATAACATTAATAATAGGTAGATAGATAGATGTGAGATGGGTAGGTAGATACATAGATATTAGAAAGGTAGATATGTAGACTGATGTGAGATAGATACATAGATATAAGATAGGTATAAGATAGATGTGAGATGGGTAGATATGAGATATACACATAGTTATGAATTAGAGAGAGGGTAAAAGGTACAGTGTATAAAGAAATAGAAATGAAATATTGATATGAAAGATTTAAAATAGAAAGATATGAGATAGGTATAAGATACATGGATAGAAAGTTGCGTATAAGGTATATAGATAAATAGATATGAAATAGATATGAGCAGGGGCATAAGTACTGGGGTAGCAGACGTAGCAGCTGCCACGGGGCCCGGGCTCTTAGCATAACAGTTCACTGCTGGCGGGGCACAGCTGCGGGGCTCGGCGCTTCCTGCCTCTGAACGGCCTGAGGGTTTAGACACAGGACCACCCGGTGTTAGCAGAGAGGAGTGCCTCCCGCGCTCCGCTCTGCTAATCTGCCTGCTAGGCCTTAAGCCTAGCAGGCGCCGGCGCACAGTGCTGATGTTGGCACAGACTGTGTCGTGCACAGACTGCCCAGGAGCTGAGCTGCGAGGGAGCATGGCACAGGTGAGTAAGGGATTTATTTATTTTTTTAACATTAATTAAGCCCCCTGCCTGCCTATATGGGGCCCCTATAACCTGCCATAAGCCCTGCCTGCCTATATGGGGCCCCTATAACCTGCCCTTAGCATCATCCAAAAGTTTGCTATGGGGCCCAGGTTTCTCTAGTTACGCCCCTGGATATGAGAGATATTTATATAAGATAAACAGATGTTAGAAAGATAGATAGATGTGAGATAGGTATAAGATATATCAATAAATATCAAATAGACTGATATGAGTGGTATTTATAGAAGATAAATAGATAGGAAATTAAGATGAGATAGATATGACATAGGTAAGGAGAAAATAGATGTGAGATGATGTGTGTGTCTCTGCTGTTGACTGGCTTTTTCTGAGCAGTGGGCTAGGGTGGGCCGAGGGTGCAGCTTCTTCCTGCGCTGGTACCTGGTCCAGGCGCAGTTGGGTGACAATGGGACACTATTGGTGTCCCTGGAGGAGACATCTTTGGTTACATGGGTACCATGCTAGTGGAAAGATGTCCCAGAGGCCAACCTGCCATCCATCTCCCAGGAGCAGGTAATGGAAACACTATTTAGTCAGAGTGGGAGGGGGCACATAATTTGTGTTTTTAATGCTTTTCTTTCTTGTCTGGTTTGCCTCCTGCAGAATTTTCTTTTTACAGTCACAGTACAGTTTTTTGAAGGAACTCGGCAAGTAGGTTGTCCCAAAAATCTTGGAGAAGTGTCCACATATCTTCTATGGATTTAGGTTTGCTGAAATCCTTTTATCTTTTCATGTAATTCCAGACAGGCTCAATGATAAGCAGGGCTATCTGGGTGCTGCATCATTTCTGGGAGTCCATAGGCAACAGGTGTTAACAGCACCTATTGGTTTTATTTTAATTTCTCTTTAGTTCACTTACTTTCCCTTTTGTTAATTAATAATAATAAAATATTGCCTAAAACTTTTCTACAATACTGTGTGACTGGTGTGTATTCTATATAACACTGGTAGGTACTCCAAAACTTATATTTAAGATCTTCAGGTTCTGTAGAAAAAGCTCTCTTTAGTAGTGATGAGTGATTACGTCGACTATCGTCATCGGATCGATAGTCGATATCATCAATTATCAAGACGATTTCCGATAGTTGATAATAGATTATCGCCGATGACCATTAAAGTCTATGGGAGAGGAACAACACCTTCATTCTTACACCCAAATAGGGCTGGAGAAGCTGGAATTAACATCCACAACAGTCAAATGGATACGTGCAGGGCCGGGCCAATGAAAAGGCGAAAGTAGGTGGTCGCCTAGGGCGCCCTATCTCTGCCTGTCACTAGGGGGCGCGGTTAAGTGCTGTTACATACTGATTTCCACATTGATAAGTTACGTGCTGCAGCCGCTCCGGTTACTAATCAGCAGCTACTGAGTGTTGACCTTTTGCACTCAGTGGCTGCTGCCCTCCCCCGTCTTCACTCACTGCTCCTCCTCTGCTGTGTGGTGCCGTCTTCTGCGGAGCACCAAAGTAAGGAGCCCCCTTTTAGGTAGCCAGGGCCCCCTTTTAGGTAGCCAGGGCCCCCCTTTTAGAAGCCAGGGCCCCCCTTTTAGAAGCCTTGGCCCCCTTTTTAGATATCCAGGGCCCCCGTTTTAGAAGCCAGGGCCCCCGTTTTAGAAGCCAGGGCCCCCTTTTAGGTATCCAGGGCCCCCGTTTTAGAAGCCAGGGCCCCCGTTTTAGAAGCCAGGGCCCCCTTTTAGCCATCCAGGGCCCCCTTTTAGGTATCCAGGGCCCCCGTTTTAGAAGCCAGGGCCCCCGTTTTAGAAGCCAGGGCCCCCTTTTAGAAGCCAGGGCCCCCGTTTTAGAAGCCAGAGCCCCGTTAGGTAGTTAAAAAAAAAGACAACAAACAGCCACTTACCTGGCTCTGGCTCCGGCTCCCGCCGCTCCGAGCTCCCCGCCGGCTCCTGCCGCCCTGCATAGGCGATGACGTCACCGCGTCGCCTATGTCAGCCTAACGCCTTCAGCCTGCCAGGGAGATCAGCGGAGCGCAGCGCTAGTGGCGCTGTGCTCCGCTGACCCCGCTCAGTCCCGGGAGTCGGGGACATTAGTCCCCGACTCCCGGGCTGCTCTCTGGGCGCTCGCGACGCAGGTCCCAGGCGTTCAGTGACCGGATGCGCGGCCGTGCCTCGGGGAGCGACGGCACTACCTCCGGGGCCCCCTAACAGCTGGGGGGGGGGTGCCCACCGGGGGATTCACCGATCCCCCGGCGGCCCAGTCCGAGCCTGGTTACCTGGTACTGTGAAGCCCATTGGATTGTGGGTGACACCCATAATAATGTATGGGTAGGGCATGACAGGGAGAAAACAGACCATGGATGTGATCTCCCTGCTGTTGGGAGTGTATGAATGGATGAGTGATTCCTCAAACATTAAAAAGGCACACAGTAAGGGCTGGTTCACACGGCTTATTCAAGCCGTAATTGCGGGACGGTTTTCGCCCGTAATTCCGGCTTGAATAAGGGGCGGGGGGCAGGGCGGGGGCGCTGCTCCCCGGCCCCATAGACATGAATTATCCACGGCGCGTATTCCGCCGGGATAATGTGCATGTCACTTTCTCCCCACCCGGCGGTTTCGCCGAGCGGGTAGGAGAGACGGAATCCACAGTTCTCTATGAGAACTGTGGATTAACGTAGTTACTGGGATGGATTGGAGCTGTACTGCAGCCCAAATACGGCCCACAGTACGGCTCCAATCAGTACCAGAATAAGCCGTGTGAATGGCCCCTAAGGAGGCTGAGATAATCTGTAAGGGTGTCCTAGAGGTAGCAATCATCTGCAAAAACCCCGTGATTATTGGTTCACAGGTTATGGATGGCACAGAGGTACATGGTGTCACGGTGGGTGAAAGCACAAAGAAAGAAGACCAGGTAATCGCAGCCTCAGAGAATAAAAAAAGAGATGTTACAATTAGCAACATATAGTGGTGAGAATGTTGTAAGTGCAGAGTATATGAAGAACTCCAGTGCTGTTCAGCTAAAAGAGGAAAGTAGTTACCCTGTCCGGTGGAAGTCATGGACTGACCATAATCTTTCTGTGTGTAGCCCCCCAAAGGGAAGGAGATGTGTACAATGGATGCTATAGAAAGAGGAATTCACTCTTCTTACCCAGACCGGCTTTGGGCTTCACTACCCAGCAGCTCTGGTTTGGTGACATCACAGGAAGAGGGTGCAGGGAGGGTGAGGAGGTGCTCCGAAGAGGCAGAAGTGTGAAGACTACAGAGGAGAGAGGGCTATGTGAGAGAGACTGAGATTTCCCCAGTGAGTCCTGAGAGGAGACCGGCTAGTCTGTGGGCCGCCTGTCAGCTGCAGAGCCCCAGCTTCCCACCTAGGAGAATCCTGCCTCACCTGCCAGGGCACCCAGCGCCTGAATGTGACAGCAGCAGGATGGAGTCCATTGCAGTGCAGACATGAAGAGTGAGTAGATGCTGGGAGGACTTGGCTGATCAGGAGTGTGTACTGAGCTGAATCGACCTCTGGCAGAAGAAGAACCACCTTTCCTGCATACCTGGAGAGCTGATACGAAGATTTGGGTGGAGGCACTATGTCATAGAGAAGTGAGAGCGACAACACACCCTGCCCAAGGAGGTTGGCACAAAGGGGTGTTACATGTGGAAAGTAGGGTGCCTCCCCAGAAAAGCCAAACACTGAGAATTTTGTGTAGCAGTATCACAAAGTAGGAGTTTTGACGCGGGAGGAAGGGTTGTGCACTGTGAAAAAGACCTACATCCTTTATCAAAGGGGGGGGGGGATTTGTGGCATAACGACCGTAGGCGGTCGGATGGTTCTACCATTAAATGGAGTATAGCAGGATACCTGATGCAGACATGCCACCGAAGACCTGATATCGGTAGAGGGAGGCAACTATTTTGCTTCAGTATCCACAAGTAATTGACAACTGTAGCTAGCATGGCTGCTATGCGGTCGAGTATGGGATGCCTTTCCTGGAACAGCTACAGCGTTGGGTGGGTGGCCATTCCCATATTCCAGGACAGGCTTTTGGCAGATCCCTGAAGGGATCTGGGGGTGTGGCTGCTGTCAGAAAAAAAGATCATGTCTCAGATTATGGGGACAGTAAAAATAAGCTCTTTTGTAGTTGGTTTGCATTACCTCAGTCACTTGGTTTAGCAGATATGAGCTTTTCTGTATATCTGTAATCTGACATTTCATTCAGCCTGTTGGGATATGCCCCCAGACAGGAAACGCCTCGGCCACACCCCCTGCGCTGTGATTGGGTGCCTGCACACTCTGTGTTTTCTCCTCTCTAAGCTGTTAAAATCGATAGTGAAACCAAGGGCTGCTGGCTGTAAACTCTTCCCCCAGCTCTAGGGTGAATGATTATTATTATTATTATTATTATTATTATTATTATTATTATTATTATCATTTATTTTGGAGCGCCCTTGATTCCAGGGTGCTGTACATTTCAGGTGGGTACATAAATAACATTGGTCAAACAATTACAAAGTGACAATAAGTGACTAACAACTGGTACAGAGGGAGAGAGGGCCCTGCCCGCGAGGGCTTACAGTCTACAGGGAAGGAGGGAAGAGACAGAAGGTGAGGGGCAGACATGTTTGTGGGGTGGAGCAGTGCAACACGGTTAATGTTGGTTATAGGCAATCCTGAAGAGGTAGGTTTTCAGGTTACGTTTGAAGTCGGTGAGAGAGGGGGAGAGTCTGAGGTGTTGGGGCAGTGAGTTCCAAAGTGTGGGGGAAGCACGAGAGAAGTCTTGGAGGCGGTTATGTGAGGAGGTGATAAGAGGAGAGCAGAGGAGAAGGTCCTGTGAGGAGCGGAGGTTGCGTGAGGGGAGGTATTTAGAGATTAAGGCAGAGATATATGAAGGGGAGAGGTTATGGAGAGCCTTGTAGGTCAAAGTTGCTAGCTTGAACTGGATTCGCTGGGCAATGGGTAGCCAGTGAAGGGATTGGCAGAGGGGAGAGGCAGGGGAGTAGCGAGGAGAGAGGTGAATCAGACGGGCAGCAGAGTTAAGGATAGTTTGGAGGGGAGCGAGGGTGCTAGCTGGGAGGCCACAGAGAAGGATGTTGCAGTAGTCGAGGCGGGAGATGACGAGGGCATGGACGAGCATTTTTGTGCTTTCAGAGTTAAGAAATGAGCGGATTCGGGAAATATTTTTTAGGTGGAGGTGACAGGCAGAGGTGAGGGTTTGGATGTGCGGTTTGAAGGACAGATTGGAGTCAAAGATTATCCCAAGGCAGCGGACCTGTGGTGCTGGTGAGAGAGTGTAGCCACTAACAGTGATAGAGAGATCAGGTGGAGAGATGGAGTGGGACGGTGGGAAGATAATGAATTCAGTTTTCTCCACGTTTAGTTTTAGGAGACGGGAGGAGAAGAAGGAGGAAATGGACGAAAGACAGTCAGGGATCCGGGAGAGAAGAGAGGCGACATCTGGGCCGGAGATGTAGAGTTGGGTATCGTCAGCATACAGGTGGTATTGAAAGCCGTGTGAAGCTATGAGCTGACCCAGACCAAGAGTGTAGATAGAAAAGAGTAGTGGGCCCAGGACTGACCCCTGGGGGACACCAACAGAGAGCGGGCGAGAGGAGGAGGTGGAGCGACAGTGAGAAACGCTGAATGTCCGATCAGTGAGGTACGAGGAGATCCAGGAGAGGGCCAAGTCCGTGATGCCGAGGGAGGAGAGGATGTGTAGGAGAAGTGAATGGTCGACAGTGTCAATGATCTGACTAATTACTGCCTGTTTAAGTCACAGATCCCCTCATATAACACAGTATTATAGAGTCTCCTGCCTGTTAATAGGGGGAGAGGAGGAGGGGAGGGCAGTGTGCATTGCTCCATATAACACAGTAAGCCAAACTGCTGTCTGGTAACAGAGGGGGAGGAGGGTAGTGTACACTCCTCACATGTCTCATCAGTTCAGGCTGTGTGTATAACTGCATCTACCACAGTCTTACAGTCTCCTGTCTGGTAACAGAAGGGGAGGAGGGAGGGGGCAGTGTACACTCCTCACATGTCTCATCAGTTCAGGCTGACTGTATAACTGCTTATAGCCAAGCTGAGCCTGAAGCTCTGCAGACAGGTGACAAGCATGCAGGAGGCTGTATAGCTGTACTCTGCAGACACCCTTCTGCTTCCACTGCACAGTCAGAGTGATGATGTCACAAGTCTTCACTGAGGAGAGACACACCTCTAGGGAGGGGAGACACTCCTGCTGAGAGGAAACGCGCCCCTGGATTTCAAATTCAATCTCAGAGAATTAGCTGAAGAGCCCGAACAGTTCAAATGATACAACCCCTTTAAGGGAAGCCTAAAGTGTACGGTGAGTGTACAGTGCTGGTGGTGCTAGATGTATGTTCCAGACCACAGGTTAGTGAGGGGCTCACTGAGTGTGGAGATAGTGGCTAGATGGTCTAGGTTTTCTGTTTGTATTTTGTATATGCTGGAGTAATCAAACTGGCTGCAGCCAGTTTAAAAGAAGCCTAGTGATAGAGTGCCATATGTCAGTGTGCCATAACCGTTCTACCAAAGGATGGTGGTCCGTGAGCTTAAATAATCCTTTAGAATGTCTAAGATGGTGGCTACAATGGGGAAAATGCACTGACGATTTTGCAAGTTTTCCCACCTACAAAGAATGGAAAGGCTGTAATCTTTATTGTAGGAAGACTTTAAATCTGAGGGACAAAATCTAAAAAACAAATTCCAGAAAATCATATTGTATGATTTTTAAATAATTAATTTTCATTTTGTTGCATGAAATAAGTATATGATAAAATTTAAAAAAAGCAAACGTGATATTTGGTGCAATTACAGAGGTCAGACATTTTCTGTAGTTCTTGATCAAGTTTGCACACACTGCAGCAGGGATTATAGCCCACTCCTCCATATAGATCTTTTCCAGATCTTTCAGGTTTTGAGGCTGTCAGTGGGCTATATTGAGTTTCAGCTCCCTCCAAAGATTGGGTTTCGATTGGGTTCAGGACTGGAGACTGGTTTGGCCACTCCAGGACCTTGAAATGTTTCTTAAAGAGCCACTTCTTAGTTGCTGTGGCTGTGTATTTCGGGTCATTGTCCTGCTGGAAGACCCAGCCATGACCCATTTTCAACGCTTTTGCTGAGGGACGGAAGTTGTTGGCCAAAATCTCGGGATACATGATCCCCATCCATCCTCTCTTTAATATGGTGCAGTAATCCTGTCCCCTTTGCAGTAAAGCACTGTAACGATTTTCAATCGGGATGGCTTGAAAACGTCTGGGTATAGCGGATCCTCTAGGCCCACTGCGGGCGCAGATGGTAACACATGCAGTGGGTAGCCGGAGTGCAGGTCAGGATAGCCGGTGCTGGAATGGATACAGGGCACCGCAACTATAGACGTTAAACGTAAGCACAGTCCAGGTGTAGCTGGTGAACGTATGGCACAGTCCAGGATGGTAGCAGACTAGGTATGGCAACCGTTATCCGCAGGTATTTGGCAAACTGGTGCAGCGGCAGATGTCCAGCAGGAACAGATAAAGGTACAAATGAGACAGCAGCAATACAGCAGCCAAGGGGTCAAGCTCTGTGCAGGATAAACACATCAACACACTGACAAAGGGCAGAAGTAGGAAGTTCCTTAAGTAGCCAGAGGTCACAGGTCACTGGGCCGGACAAAGGAACACAGACTCCTTAAATACAGTGCAGTGCAGCGTGCGCGCCCCTAGAGGGAGTACGTGTGCGCACAGGACGCCAGGGAGCTGGAGGAAGCATAGATGGTGATTCAGACCTGCCAGCAGGCACTGCTGCAGGACTGGCCGGAGCTGGGACAGGTGCGTGAAAAGAGCCAGGGACACCAGGGGATGTCGCAGCTGCGGCCGGAACATAGGAGATGCGGGCACACTGTCGGTCCATAGCAGGGGCCGTGGTGTGAACTGTGACAAGCAACCCCAAATATGATGTTTCCACTCCAATGCCTCATGGTTGGGACGGTGTTGTTGGGGTTGTACTCATCCTTATTCTTCCTCCGAACATGGTGAGTGTAGTTGATCCCAAAAATTTATATTTTGGTTTCATCTGACCACATGACCTTCTCCCATGCCTCCTCTAGATCAACCAGATGTTCATTGGCAATCTTTAAATGGGCCTGGACATGTGCTGGCGTAAGTAGGGGACCTTACAAGCCCTGCAGGATTTTAATCCATGAAGGCATAGTGTACTCAAAGCTCAAGAAATCCGGCATCAATGCAAGTCCAGGGCAAATGAAGAAAAGATTAAAAAATCTCAATTTATTTATATTCATAATTAAAATAGTTGTGTTATAAGGTAAAGGTGTAAACTCCAAAGACATCACTTCACTGACGTGTTTGGGCAATTCACCTTATTTGTTGTGCTACAAACTTGCATACTAAACATGAATTCTCTAAACATGTAATTTATACATAGGGTAATTGGGTGACTCCTATCAAATTAACCCCATCATAAAATCACATACCAACATCCAAGGATTTTCAGAGAAAATGCATGTGAGCTAACAGCGATGCCTATTAACATGATGATAATTCAAACAATAAAAAAAATATATATATATATATATATATATAATATATATATATATATATATATATAAATATATTGTGGCAGAGTTGCGAAGAGTAGTTGCCTGTTTCTGCCACTAGGTGGAGTCGTCCTGGTAGAGACGTTCCACCAAGAGCCGGTCTTGGTGGGGGGAGCCAATGGTTATCTGTCAGCAACACTAGGTTGCTGACAGCTGTATGTAGCATGGCTGGTATCCAGCCATTATGGGTTGGCTTCCCCGGAACAGCTGCAGATGGGTGGGTGGCTGTTCCCGCGTCCCAGGTCTCAAGGTTCCATGTCGGTTTTTTGGCCAGCCCCATGATGGTTATAAAAAGCCTGTCTCTCCAAGTGATCGGGGGGCGTGGTCTGCCACAAGAATGTGGAGCAACAGAGGAGCTGGAGGAGAGCTCTGGCCCCACAGAGGCTTGAGGCAAGCAGGTGTCTGCCTTCAGGAAGGCGAATCCAGCAGAGGCTGGTAAAACGTGGTTGTGGCGCTGGCAGTAGGCCAAGTCCACAGGTAGTGAGGGAGGTACTTCGTGCATAGTTAGTGGCCAGACGGCCAAGGATTTATTTTTATGAGTTGTGTTTTCTGTAATTGTCTGCCTCAATAAAACTGGTTGAGGCCAGTTTGAAACATTCCTCCGTTTTGGAAGATTATTTGTGCCAAGATCGTTCTACCAAGGACGGTGATCCCAAAAAGACAAGTGAGAAACCCCCGAGACAGGCCAAGATGGCGTCTTAGAGCTAAGCGGCAGCTTACATATGGTGGAGGATGCGGGCAAATATTGGCACTAATTGATGTTTGCACAAAGTGGTGCAGAAAATGAAGTTTACATAGGACTGCTGCAGTTTGTATTGGACTGCTGGAGGCTAACTCTGTGGAACAAGAGACTATCTCTGTGAAGACAGGGGATGCACCCCGGTAAAGAGACTGTCTTGCTGCCTGGAAAAATTTAGTTTTTTACTATGGAGGATATTTTTGAGCTGGTGTGCCGTATGACCGGCTAGGTTTAGTAACAGCCTTTTGTACTGCTTGCTGGGTGGTCATAGGGTGGGATGTGTTCCTGAGAGTCCTTTTATCTGGAGGTCAGAGAACGTGTCACCACGAATGCACTGGTTACTAGCGGATAATCTCTCACTGTGGGTGGACATGGACTGTCGCCAAGATGTCTCCAAGGTGCACCCGGATATCGTACCCAGTGTGAAGACCCGTCCAGAATATGGTAAGACCGTTCTGATGTATTTTGAAACCTGTTGTGCGACTGTCATGCATAGCCTGGCGATTTGTGAGAAACTACAATCCGGGTGTCTACTTAGCAGAGACTTCCCCCATTTCGGGCACTTGTGGGCAACCGCAAAGTTATCAGGCAGGGGAAGTGACTTTTCCTGGGAAGTGCCCCCTGAGGAGTATGCGGTGCCGCTGCCTGGACAGGAGAAGAATCCTGAGTGTAGCGGGACTCTTAAAACTGGAATTACAGAGTCTGATGGACTTAATATGTTGCATGTGGACTTATCATCAACTGCCTTAAGGCTCGAGAAACATGCTATGTGTGAACAAGTGGCTAGGGGTGCTGCAGCTGTTGCAGTGAGGGAGAGCCACACAGATCTGCCCCTGGAGGTCATGGCTGTCCGGGATGCAGTTCCGGCAGAGTGTGAACTAGCTCCTGAAGTAGTGCCAGCCCCAGCTGTAGAGCAGACAAGCTCAAGTGTGCCCCTAGAGGTCATGGTTGACAATGCGGAGGCTATCGCAGAGAGTGTGTGTCCTGGAGTGTGTGACAATATGGAGACATGGGTTAACACTACAGACTCACGAAGAACTAATGTTGTTGCCCCTAGTAACAAGGTGTCCTTTGCATTTCCTGCCATAAAAACGTATGAGTGTGCGGGCCCTGAAGCTGTGTGTGAAGTGTCTGGAGTCCAGTTGGTGAGTGTGTCTGCCAGTGACCCCAGCGCACTGTGTGTACCTGATTGTAGCCTGCAAGTTGCAGGTAATGCGTGCCCAGGGATTGATGGCCACCAGTTCTGTGTGACTGCTGTTGGGCCCAGAGAGGAGCTTTCATGTTTCAGTGTGCATCCTGCTCCTGAGAATGTTTGCTCTCCTACAATGTGTGAGGAGACTAATTTAATGAGGGTGTGTCCAGACTCTGAGGTGTATGCCCGCATGAATGCAGCCTCAGATAGTGATGAAAATGCCTGTGTAAGGAGAATATGTGCTGAGGCAGATTCTGTGTGCAACCCTGAGCAGTGTGTGGACACTCTGTGATGGAGAGCTGGAGTGTAGCACTGCAGAGTATGAAGATAAAGGTCGTGCTGAGATCTGTAGTCCTACGGATTTCTTTTGCTCCAGTGGTTGCTGTGTTGCCAGTAGCTTTTTCTGCCATGGTCACAAAGACTGCAGTGATGGAAGGAGTGAGCTGCTAGACACCACAGAGGAGGGTGTATGCTTGAACCCTAGTGAGAGGCAGGTGAGTGGGTTTAAATCCCCAGATGGTAAAGAGGTGCCTGGTTCTGAGGCAGCTGATAAATTCTCCCCAGAGGTTATGGAGGACAGTAGTAACCGTATCACAGAGGTAGTATGTCCTGTGGTTTGTGGCGACCTACAGGTGGGTGCCATTTGCAGCCAGATACCCGCTAGAGCTATTGATGTTAAACGTGTCACTGAGTTGCCTAATGTGAACACAGCCAATTTTGTGTCTAAGTGGGAGGATCACAAGGAGGATGGCCGGGATGCTGTGACTGACATCCCATTCCAGCTCATTGTGTGAATTTGATGTTGAGCAAGCTGTAGGAGTATCCCAGGTAGAAGCTGAGAGTTCTCCCTTAGAGATGGTTATAGGGGATGTGAAAGAAACATCTCCACCCATTGATGCAGAGTGTCTGCTGCTTGGAAACGCCAGTGAGAAGGGTGCACCGGGAAAGATATCCTCTGTCACTGGTGGGGTGCCAGGTAAGGTCATCATGTGTCTATAGAGGTTGCCAAGGGTGACGCTGAAACCATTAACATGCCTGCTGATTGTGGTTAGGTTTGTATTGCAGAATATGCATTGTTTGTGGCCCCTGTAGTGCAATATAAGCCTCCTCAAGTGGTCACCACAAGTCAAATACCTATGGCAGGCTGTAAAGTCCATGTGAGTGCCAGCGACCCCTGTACTCATGCAAGGGTAGTGCATGGAAGGGAGGAAACAGACAGTGATTGTGGTCTTTTAGCTGCTGTGACTCAGGTATATGGAGGGACCAGCGAGCCCTCAGACATTAAAAAATCACCCAGTAAAGAGGCTGAGATTATCAGAAGAGGTCTCCTAGATGTAGGGATTGTCGGCAATAACTCTGTGAGCATTGACCAGCAGGTTATGGGTGACACAGAGGTAAATGGTGACAGAGTCAGTCCTACTGCAGTGGAGAGTATCATCACTGAGGTGGTCACTGAGATAGACCAGATGTCGGCTAGTAGCCAAGAGGTGGAGCTTCATGGTCCAGAGGAATTGGCGAAGGTAGCTGACTCTAAGGAGCAGGAAATGGCTAGTGAGGACCAGAGGACTTGTATTGAAGAAAGGTCTTGGTTTCATCGTAATCCTGCAGACAAAGAGGTAATTGGTTTGAGCTCAGGTGTGCCCCAAGTGGCTATGGTGGATAGAGACCCTGAGAAGTGTGCTGTCCTTACAGCTTCTGGTAACCCTAGTATGGTTGCTGGGACAAACCAGGGGCCTCTTGCTTATGTGAAACCCAAGATAATGAGCCCAGTGGGCACAATGCCAAGATGGCCGGTGTGTGTAGGCAATCTACAAGGTCTGATAGCGCTGGTAATGGGGTTGTCATTAGTAACCCTGTGAATGTCAGCATGCAGGCTGGGGGTGATGACCTCCTGGTAGTAGAGCGTGCATGGGTTGTGACACCTATAGTAAGTGGCAGTAGACTGTCTGTTGCCCAAGGTGTGTTGAGTGCATGGTATGAGCCCACAACTGAGTTGTATGTGGGCCATTTTGCCTCTGACCCTGAGGTTGTAGGAAAGACGTTGCGCAAAAATAGGAGCTTTGACCCAGGAGGGAGCCTGGGCTTTATCAGAGGGGAGGGATATGTGGCAGAGTGGCGAAGAGTAGTTGCCTGTTTCTGCCACTAGGTGGAGTCGTCCTGGTAGAGACGTGCCACCAAGAGCCGGCTCTGGTGGGGGGAGCCAATGGTTATCTGTCAGCAACACTAGGTTGCTGACAGCTGTATATAGCATGGCTGGTATCAAGCCATTATGGGTTGGCTTCCCCGGAACAGCTGCAGATGGGTGGGTGGCTGTTCCGGCGTCCCAGGTCTCCAGGTTCCCTGTCGGTTTTTTGGGCCAGTCCCAGGATGGCTATAAAAAGCCTGTCTCTCCAAGTGATCGGGGGGCGTGGTCTGCCACAAGAGAGTGGAGCAACAGAGGAGCTGGAGGAGAGGTCTGGCCACCCAGAGGCTTGAGGCAAGCAGGTGGCTTCCTTCAGGAAGCCGAATCCAGCAGAGGCTGGTAAAACGTGGTTGTGGCGCTGGCAGTAGGCCAAGTCCACAGGTAGTGAGGGACGTACTTCGTGTATAGTTAGTGGCCAGACGGCCAAGGATTTATTTTTATGAGTTATGTTTTCTGTAATTGTGTGCCTCAATAAAACTGGCTGAGGTCAATTTGAAAGATTACTCCGTGTTGGAAGATTATTTGTTCCAAGATCGTTCTACCAAGGACGGCGATCCCAAAAAGCCAAGCAAGAAACCCCCGAGACGGGCCAAGATGGTGTCTCAAAGCTAAGCGGCATCTTACAATATATATGTCACGGTCGGAGATAGTGGATCCTCTGGACCACCGCAAGCGGGATGGACTTGCTGCGGCGGGAGTCTACCAGGTCGCTATCCCTGACTTGACTTGCTTGCGGAGGCAGCTGAGGTGTAGCGTGGTACAGAATCGCCAGGCAGGCTCGTAGTCGGGGACAGGCAGAAGGTCAGGACAGGCGGCTATGGTTCGTGGTCGTGGACAGGCAGAAGGTCAGGGCAGGCGGCAAGAATCGTGGTCGAGGAACGGAAGCAACGGTATGGTACACGGTAATCAGACAAGACTAGGAACGCTTTCTCTTAAGGCAAATGGCACTAAAGATCCAGCAGGGTAGCCAGGAAGAGGTAGGCTTAAATAGGGGCAGTGACCGGCAATAGCCAATTACCGGTGCACTGGCCCTTTAAATTTAACACTGCCGGCGCGTGCATGCCCTAGAAGGCGGGGCCGCGTGCGCCGAGGGACAGAGCCTGCAGCAGGATCGCGGCGGGGTAAGTATGCTCCCGAAGGAGCAGGGGAATGAGCGCACCTGCGCCCCGACATGCGGGACGCGGCGCCGCTCGGGTGAGGGGCACGGATGCGCCTGCGACCCGGGACGAGGGTCGCAGGGGCATCCGTGACAGTACCCTGCCCCTTTGGCCCCTCCCTCTTTTGGGACTGGAGGAACCTCTGGATGATGTTACGGTCCAGAATGTTCTCCTCAGGTTCCCAGGACCTCTCCTCGGGCCCGAACCCCTTCCAATCAACGAGGAAATACCGTTTCCCTCTAGTTCTCCTCATACCCAAGATCTCTTTGACCACAAATACGTTAGAGGCATCGGCCACAGATGAAGGAGGAACTATCTTCCGAGAGAAACGGTTCAGAACCCGAGGTTTGAGAAGGGAAACATGAAAAGAATTGGGAATGCGCATAGAAGGTGGGAGCCTGAGTTTATAGGCCACCGGGTTTATGCGTTTAAGCACCTCGAATGGACCCACTTAGCGGGGCCCCAATTTATAACTAGGGATTTTAAGGCGGACATAGTCTTAGTGCGTGCAGAAGCTCGAAGCAGCGACTGGCGAGTCAGGGCCCACACACCTTTTATATCCTGGACCAACGTATCAGCTGCTGGGACCTCAGACTGGGATGCTAACGGGAGAGGTGGGCAGGGGTGCCTACCGTACACAATGTAGAAGGGAGAGGCACCCTTGGACTCAGAATCTAAGGAGTTGTACGAGAACTCCGCCCATGACAGCAAGCTGGACCAGTCATCCTGGCAGGCCGAGACGAAGTGGCGCAAATAATTTCCCAGGACCTGATTGACCCTCTCTACCTGACCATTCGTCTGGGGGTGGTAAGCCGAGGAGAAGTCGAGCTTCACCTGGAGTTGGGAACAAAGAACCCGCCAGAACCTGGAGAAGTGCGGAATAAACTGCCGATAGTAGTTACAAAAGCCTAAGAAACGTTGTATGGCCCGAAGGCCTACTGGACGTGGCCATTGCAGAACGGCAGATAGTTTCGCTGGGTCCATCCGTAAGCCTTTGTCAGATATGACGTAGCCCAGAAATGGTAGACTCGTCTGGTGAAAGAGACATTTCCCCAGTTTGGCGTACAGGTGATTGGCTCGTAGGCCTCTCAACACTTGGCGGACATGAAGTTGATGCGTCTCCAGGTTGGGCAAGTATATCAAGATGTCTTCCAAGTAGACCACGACACAGTTGTATAGATCCCTGAAAATATTATTTACGAAGTCCTGGAAGACGGCCGGGGTATTGCACAGCCCAAAGGGCATGCCCAAGTATTCAAAGTGTCCATCCGTTGTGTTAAAAGCTGTTTTCCATTCATCTCCTTTTCAGATGCGGACCAGATTGTAGACCCCCCTCAGATCCGGCTTGAAAGAGATCTTCACCCCCCGCAGGCGATCGAAGAGTTCCATGATCAGGGGTAGAGGTTAACGATTCTTTACCGTGATTTTATTAAGACCCCGGTAGTCAATGCAGGGTCTCAGGAACGGAGAGCGGATAGACTCTGTCCCGGGGAGGACTGGTACCCGGCAGTAGGTCAATGGGACAGTCGTATGGCTGACGCGAAGGAAGGCTCTCTGCTTTCTTCTCCGAGAAGACATCGGCGAATTCTTGATATTCAGCCGGAAGGCCGGGCAGCGGCCGAGAGCTTGGAAGGCCGAGAGCTGGGAAGCACCGGGCGAGGTGCCACCAAACAACGACTCAAGCAGCTTGGCCCCCAGTGGGTTACTTCTCCAGATATCCAATCCAGAGTAGGAGAGTGGAGCCGCAGCCATGGAAGGCCCAGGAGAACTGCAGAAGAAGAGCGCGGCAACACGAAGAAAGCAATCTTTTCCTTATGCAGAACTCCGACGCGGAGAGTCAGCGACCGGGTGATATACTGTACGGTATCACTTAAAAGTTCTCCGCTGACCGAAGAGATGACCAGTGGCTTTTTCAGATGGACCACCGATAGGTGGTATTGCAACACCAAGGACTGGTGGATAAAATTCCCGGCTGAGCCCGAATCCAGAAAGGCAGAAACCTGGAACGAGAGTCCGGAGTCCGTTATGACTTGGACCGGCATCGTGAGACGTGGAGAGGAGCAATTTGCACCTAGGGCCGCCTCTCCCAAGGGGCCTAGGTGCGGGAGTTTCCCGGACGCTTGGGACGCTGGGGACAATTCCTCCGGAAATGCCCTGAGCCTCCACAGTAGAGGCACAGACTCTCGGATCGTCGTTGGGCTAATTCTTGCTCAGAAAGTTGTACCCGGTCGACCTACATAGGCTCCTCGCTGGGTGTTGGTGAAGATAGCATTGGCCTCTGGAACACTGAGGCCAGGAGGGGGAACCAACGTGGTCGGGCTGTCTCACGTTCCTGCCGAAGCTCCTCTTGCCTTTCAGTATAGCGTATGTCAATGCGGGTGGCCAGCTGGATTAACTCGTTAAGGGAAGACGGGATGTCTCTTGCAGCCAGCGCATCCTTAACCCTACCGGAGAGGCCTTTCTTAAAGGTGGCACATAGAGCGGCTTCATTCCAGGACAATTAAGAGGCTAAGGTGTGGAACTGCACCGCGTAGTCGCCTACAGACGAGTCTCCTTGGCGCAGGTTTAACAAGGCGGTCTCGGCAGACGAAGCCCAGGCGGGTTCCTCAAAGACACTCCTGAATTCAGTGAGGAAGGTGGCAAGGTTGGCCGTGATCGGGTCGTCCCTGTCCCAGAGGGGGGTAGCCTAAGCTAGGGCTTTCCCGAAGAGAAGGATGAGCACGTACGCCACCTTGGACCGTTCAGTTGGGAATTGGTTGCCCATTAATTCGATATGCAGGGAGCATTGCGTGATAAAGCCCCTGCAAGCCTTGGAGTCCCCATCGAACTTGGACGGCATAGACAGGCGGAGCCTTGGACCAGCAGTCGGTGCAGGGAGGAGCCACGGGAGCGGGTTGCTGCTGCTGGGCGGCCAGAAACTGCTGCATCATGGCGGAGAGATGGCTGAGTTGCTGGGCTTGCTGAGCGATCTGTTGTGACTGCTGAGCCACGATGGTGGTGAGGTCAGCGTCGGGCGGCAGAGGCACCTTGGCAGGATCGATGGCCGGATCTTACTGTCACGGTCAGAGATAGTGGATCCTCTGGACCACCGCCAGCGTTGGCGTAAGCCACGCCAGGGAGCGGAATCTAAGTAGGTCCCGGTTTTCACCAGAGCCTGTGTCAAAGCGGGATGGACTTGCTGCGGTGGGAGTCTACCAGGCTGCTACTCCTGACGTGACTTACTTGCGGAGGCAGCCGAGGTGTAGCGTGGTATAGAATCGTCAGGCAAGCTCGTAGTCGGGGACAGGCAGAAGGTCAGGACAGGCGGCAAGGTTCGTGGTCATGGACAGGCAGAAGGTCAGGGCAGGCAGCAAGAATCGTGGTCGAGGAACGGAAGCAACGGTATGGTACACGGTAATCAGACAAGACTAGGAACGCTTTCTCTTAAGGCAAATGGCACTAAAGATCCGGCAGGGTAGCCAGGAAGAGGTAGGCTTAAATAGGGGCAGTGACCGGCAATAGCCAATTACCGGTGCACTGGCCCTTTAAATTTAACACTGCCGGCGCGCGCGCGCCCTAGGAGGCGGGGCCGCGCGCGCCGAGGGACAGAGCCTGCAGCAGGATCGCGGCGGGGTAAGTATGCTCCCGAAGGAGCAGGGGAATGAGCGCACCTGCGCCCCGACATGCGGGACGCGGCGCCGCTCGGGTGAGGGGCACGGATGCGCCTGCGACGAGCGTCGCAGGGGCATCCGTGACAATATATATATATAAAATGTATACTGAGAATATTATTATAAGTGCGCAATTGAGTTAATAATTTCCAAAGAACAGGTTTTCTTTCTCTTTTAATACCAACAAATTTGAAGGATAATACAGTGCTATGATGTATATCATTGAAATGTTTCTATACTGCGGACATATGTGTGTTCTAAATCAGATTACATGCATACAATAGATGTCGGCTGTCACGTTTCAAGGCTTTATTTAGGCAAACATAAGAGTACATGAAACAAAGGGGAATCCTTGAAACGAGAGTGGGAAAGTGGATCCTTGGGACCACAGAGGCAGACTCCACCTACCACGGTCAGAGATGTAAGGCCTAGACCAGAATACTGGAATACTGTCTGAAAGATAAGGAAAGTCCAAAAGGACATGGCCTAGGGGTCACAGAAAAGGAGGCTGCAGATGACAGGAAGGCTTGGGCCTGTGTAGATTACCTAGATGCCTAAAATACACAAATTACTTTCTGGATAGATTGGAGGGCCAGAATACAAGTGAAATCACGATTATGTGTACATTTGATGTGAAAAGTTTGTACACCAAAATATCGGAAAAAGAGAGCTGTGAAACCATAAGAAACATATTATGTGAAAATACTAAATTAACTAATTGTGATGTCACCTTCCTCCTGTCCCTCCTTGTTATTTTGATTAAAAATGACTTCATTTTTGGAGATAAGTGCTATCTTCAATGACAGGGGACATCGATGGAGTACACTGTAACGCAAATATATTTATGGTCCATATCGAAGAACCCTTTATAATAGATAGTGAGTACAGATGTAATATTAAACAATGGGTACATTTTGTGGATGATATATCTATAATACGGAAGGGGACTGAACAGGAACTTGATGAGTTTTGTCTGTATATTAATAACATTCACCCACTGTGGAATTCGCATTAACAAAAAGCAATAAGTGTACAATTCCTGGATGTTGAAATCGATAAACAAAATTATAGGTTTAATGACACCTTGTATACAAAGAAAACTGATCGTAATAACCTAATAAGGAAGGATAGTCACCATGCTTCCACTACCTTTCGCAAAGGACAATTTATACATGCTCGAAGAATTTGTAACACTGATACTAAATATGTGAAACCTAGGGATAGGTTAATTGAAACATTTTGGCAAGAGGATATGATAAAGAAGAGGTGAAAAAGATTGGTGATTAAGTGGGACAAATATCAAGAGATAATCTTAGCTGACATAAAAGTAAAAAAAACATGATAACCAAATGACAATCGATTATATTTCTACTTTTGATAGACATGCTGAGATAGTGAGAAAGGCCATTTTAAAATTGTGACATATATTACAGGCAGGTCCTAACCATGATACCCTTTTCAGGGATTAAACTAGGCTTGTCTACCATAAAGGGAGAACCATGGGAAATCAAATAACAAGCTCTGATCTACAAATGAAAGTTGTCTCAATAACAATTTTTGAAAACAAAAAAAATGTGGTACATTTCATTGTCTAAAATGTCAAAATTGTAATAGTATTATTAGAGGAGAAAATATAAATCATAACCTTCTGTGTAATAACCCTCGGAAAGGTTATTATACAATGTTATTTATTTACTAAAATGCCCTTGTGGCAAGACTTATATTGGACAAACCACTACAGTAGTGAGGATTAGATGAACATAGATATCAGATTAAACTGTTTAAAACTAAGATGCAAAGAGAGAAAGATAAATCAGATGAGACGACAATAAAAAAAGTGGGTGAAATAGTAACAACGACAAAAAACTTTGAGACATCTGTGGCGAGACACTTTTATCAACACATATCAGTGAATTAAAATGGTTTGTGTTGGAAGAAGTGGAAGGGGTTAATGAACAACAAATAAAAATTAATCTATTACAGAGAGAAGTATTTTGGATCCAGGAAGAGGAATGTAATTGGCAAGTTTTCCTAGAACATGTCTTACCACTCACGAGAGATGCATGTTGTATTCACTGAATACTAAAAGTTTGTATAATATGTTTTCTTTTAAATAAGTGGCTAAAGATAGTATTGGTAATAGGTTAAAAAATATGTTACCTAAAAGCTAATGCTGTCTATCCCTAATGTTATGTTAACACTGTGGGTGTTACACTCCATGTGCTTTACTAGACAGAGTTAATATTCTTCAAACCCAGTATTGATCAAGTTAGGTGAAAGTCACGGGCGCATGCGCACTGGGATTGCAGCAACACTAATTATGCTAGATTGTCTGCTATCACCACACTTTGTAAAATAGAAGGTATTATTAATATCTGTGATAATTGTGGCTCTCCAAGTGAGTGATATGTGATAATTGATTTTGATTATGTGAATTTTAGTTTTCTATGCTTAGGCAAGGTATTGACTGGAAAATAAACTCTTGGGAGGAGTATAAATAGGATGGAGGTAATGCGTAAGACACGCTTGAGAAAGGAGGCGTGTCTCCGAAACGTAACGCAGATATGATGTTTCACATACTGTAAGTGTGCTGCCTGCTGTCTCAAGTCATCTCCTGGTGATATATATTCTTTTGACTTTCATTATCTAAAGACTGTTTATGCCTTTGGACAATACAGGTAGCCTATCTTATAAGTGATTTATACCTATGCTGTAAAAACAATTAATAATATGACTTTGCTGAAAAAAAAATTCTGTATAAAGCATGAAGTAAAAAAATATTTTTTTAAAGATAACGGATACTGGATGTGTTGGAGCAACACACTATATCTGTGGTGTATATCTGTTGATTGGGGATATGGGTCCCCGAAGTGTTGTACTGTGATAGCAACCTAAATAATAATTATAAAAAGGTGCTTTATTATATATTCAACTAGAGTACTGTAGTCTGAATACAGCCTGTTGAATCCTGCACAGTGTTGATTCTACGGGGATCATTTTAAGGGCCAGAGGCCTGACCGTTAGTACTGCTAATGGGCCACATGTATGAAAACTGCCTAGGTTTAAGACTTTATTTGTTGCCCATAGCAACCAACCAGAGCTCCCCTCTCTTTTTTTTCAGAGCACTATATGAAATGAAAGGGGAATTCTGGTTGCTATGGGCAAAAAATAAAGTCTTACACCTAGACAGTTTTCATACATGAGGCCCTATGTTTTCTAGAGGGACACACCCACATACAGACTGTTATGGTTGATGGATATCATTTTTTGTTTAGCCATGGGGAAACTTCTTGCCCAGCTGATGCAGGCTATGAAGGAATTTGAGCAACTGACTGCCACCATGCGGAAAGAGAATGAGAAGCTCCAAGCAGAGTTGGAGGCAGAAGAGGAGGCGATAAAAGTTATTGCCAAGAGAGACAGCAGTCTGGGAAAGGTGGACTTACCACGATCCAAGCAACCTTGCTGACTGGAGGGCCAGAGGAAACGGCGGAACAGGCTGCTGCCAAGCGTATCCAGCCCGAATGGTGTGGCAGTTGTCTACAGGTGGACTACTGCATGATGGGATGTCCCATGGCCCAGAGGCCTTGTCTTTCTGCAAGGAATGTGTCCACTTCTGGAGAGACAGAGTTTCTGAGGGATCTGCATGCTGCTGATGCCGCGGGCAACCTACTGGATCAGCTGGAGCCTTCTATCACCGTCTAGAAAGGAAAAGCCATGTTGGATGTGCTACTGACTGCCCTCTCAGGAGGAAACTGGTGAGTTTGCATCTGCAAGACCTGGGGTTCCAGGAGGGTGGAACCCCATGCCTGACTGACATGGACAATCAGCAAGAGAGTTCCAGATGGCACCTAGATGTCATACCTGTTGCGGAGATCCGTCATGGACCCTGTAAGACAGCTCCATTGGGATACAGTATGTTCTGTTTGACACCTGTTTTGGAACTGCCAAGTATGGGTTATGTGACAACCAGGGTGGACCAAGCAGAGACCCAGGCATTCTAACTAAGCAGGAAAAGAGGGCTGACAGCAGCAGGACTGTGAACTGTGGACTCAGCATCTTCCATGCTGTATTACCTGTTGGGAATAAATACTCTGTTATTTCGTGTGTTTAAAATAATATGCCTATGAAGAATAAGGATGTCACACAGCCTTAGCAGGGGAAGATTAGCTGGGTCTCTGAGTTAGCCCTACTTAAAGGGGTTGTCTAGCTACAATGATTGGGTTTTAATTAAAAGATCTTTAAAAAACAAGCAGCTTTGCAATATATGTTCATTATAAATGTCCTACTGATTTTGAGTTATCCCTGGTGTCAAGATGATAAAATCAGGTGTGGAAATTATCTTTGTTCCACTCCTTATCCAATTAAATGCCTCCTCCGAATTATATTATTATTATTGCTGCTGGCAGCCAGAGCTCGAGAAACATGACCAACACCTTCCGTTTAGGACATGAATCTGATTTAATCGCAGTAAATTACATTCCAATAGAACTTTTTTATCACATGACTATTTTATCACTACATGATTGGTTAATTGGCGGTCACTAAGAGACAAGTTATAATTTGCATGTACGTATGAAGCATTAGCTGATATGACACATTCGCAAACTCTCCTCTGTATTATCTGGGGGGAGGAGGAAAGCCTTGACTTTCTTGCTTCTAGCAGACAATGCATCTGTCTCAAGGAAAGCTGTGTGAGAGATATCAGATACTTCGATAAGGATGTATAACAGTAAAAGCAGTTTAACAAACTCTGATGAGCTTAATAAGAATGTAATGATGAAACAGACCTTTGATGTTTTTCTCCTTAAATTACCAACTTGACAGTCCCCCCTAAAAATATCAAAATCTGTTTTAACACTCCCCCCTAGAGCGGGAATGGTAATTGATGCTCTTCCCTAAACTGAACAAGAATGGGTAAAGGTCACTCTCCTTAGACAGCAGGGTGAACAGGTGGAGCGGGTGTTGAACCCACTGAACCCCTGCCAGGCTTTCTCCAAGGTGCGTAACCAAGTAACCACCGACCTCCTCGTAGAGCCTTTGATGGTAAGGATGACTGTTGACCAACGACCGCCAGGTGCCACCTCAGAGCAGTCCCCGGCAGAGGCATCTGTGGATTGTTTATAATCTCATAACCCTCAATGATTCTGGAAAGTCATGATGGAGGTGGCGCTTACTTTTTCAGCTATACCTTGTAAGGCATCTCAGGTGTATTTATCAAACCTCTGTTGATTATAATAGATGCTATGTGCCCAGTCCATACTTTTGATGACTGTTATTTGGGGCGTAAGTGATTCAAACCCTTTGACCTGATCCCTAGCTTTGAATTCATCAGGCACCCCCCTTGGTTGTCCCTCTTGCATTTTTTACACACATCCAGACTAGACAAACATGTGAAAGGATAAGGGAAAAGTTCATGATGACTTATTGGTCGCAGTCACTTTCTTGCAGCGTGAAGCATGCAACCAGGTGGGTCTTCCTTCAAGTTTCATTGAGGTTGGGGACACCAGGAGTACTTAGTATGGTCAAATCTGGGCTCCAGAGAATCTCTGACGTGTTTCTGCACCCACACAAAATCACCAGGATGTAGCTTTGATCAGAGTCTGGATCTGGAATGGAGGAGAACACTATGGCATGGATTAGTTTCAATTCATTACACAGATTTATAACATATTTTACAAGGCTATCGTTCCCTGCACTCAACTACTGCTATGTGTGAAACCTCCCTAATTTGGGTTGGGCCTGAAAACCATATCTCATAAGGAGTGAGACCAGTAAGCTGTCTGGGGTATTTCTGACAGAATAGAGTGTAATGGGTAGGATCTCGGGCCAGGGAAGAGATGTTTATTTGCAAGCCTTCAGAATTTTTTTCTTCAGAGTGGCGTTCATTCTTTCCACTTTTCTACTGAATTCGGGATGGTAGAGGGTGTGCAGGTCGATGTCAGCTCCTATTAGTTTCCAAATGTCTCTGGTTACTTCTGCAGTGAAGGCAGGTCCTTGGTCAGATTTAATAACCTCAGGGATCCCAAATCTGCATATCAATTCAGTCAATAGTTTCTTCACGGTGGTTCTGACAGTCATGTTAGTAACTGGGTAGACTTCAAGCCATCATGAGAACATATCCACCACCACTAGAACATACTTGTATTTTCCACTCTTGGGTAATTCAATGTGTTCAATCTGGATCCGCTGAAGAGAATATAGTGTTTAACCAAATGCTTCCTTGGTGTTGGCATCAGTCCTCCTGGGTTACAAGTATTGCATATTTCACAACCTCTAGCATAGCTACTTTCTGTGGTGGAGATTCCGGGTGTTAGGTATATCTTGTTAATTAAAGAAATCATCTGTGGGTAGTATCCTGAACCCATTGTACTACAGCTGGATATAATGCCCTTGGTAAACAAAGTCTATTGTCTTTCCTCTAGAATCCATCTTGGTGTATCTCTGTTCCCAATTCCTCCCAACTTTTCCTTTCCTTCGGACTTGTTTGAGTTGTTTGAGATTGTCTCAACAGGTTAACACCTGGATTCAATGCATCTTGTCCTTGGTTCTTCTCTTCTTGTTCCTCTCTATTCTTTCCTTCGTCTTTCTTCTTCTCACCTTCTTCTTTCCTTCTTTCTTCTTCTCACCTTCTTCTTTCCTTCTTTCTTCTCACATTCTCTTTCTTTCTTCTCACATTCTCTTTCTTTCTTCTCTGCTCTGGTCAGCACATATACAGCCACTCCTGCTTCCTCTCGAATCTCTGGGAAGAGAGCTGCGGCCTTTGCAGCCAAGTCTGCTCTGTAGGTGCCTTCTACTTCCACTGTCTCTATTCTTCCATGGGCTTTTAGTCTTCAAAATGGCCACTTGAGCTGGCAATTGGAGAGCATGCATCAGAGTCTGAATGGCTTCTTGATTCTTGATGGGCGTTCCACTAGCTGTCTGGAAACCTTGCAGGGCCCACTTCAGGCCAAAGTCATAGGCTACTCCGTACATGTAGGCTGAGTCAGTGTATATGTTCATGGTCTTTCCTTCGGCGAGCTTACAAGCTTCAGTTACAGCCCAGAGTTCACCTTCTTGGGCTGGCATTCTCGAAAGTAAGATGCAGCCTTCACGGTTTCTTGAAAGGTAACCACAGCAAAACCTAAATGAAATCGTCCTTGATCATCCGCATATAAGGATCCATCTGTGAAGAAGACATAGTCTGGGTTCTCCAACTTGGATGTAGAGACAGTAGGAAGATGGGAGGTTTCAGCCTCCATTTGTTCAAGACAGTCATGAAGAGGTTCATCCGCGGCAGTCTGGTCTTCATCTGTGGTAGACTGATCTTCATCTTCCCCCCTTGAGAGAGGAAGCAGAGTGGCTGGGTTGAGAGTAGTACATCTCTTCAAAGTGACATTTTCAGGCATCAATAATGGGCATTGTATACGGAGATGGCGCTGTTTACTGAGATGAGGTTGCTGCGACTGTTTCAGGATCCCTTGAAGACCATGATGAGCCAAAACATTGACCGGATGCCCAAAATGATGTCTTGAGTTTGTTCAAGAAGAACTTGTGCAGCAATGACAGCTCTGAGGCAAGTAGGGACAGTCCGTGCAACAGGATCTAACTTGCAAGAATAGTATCCAAGAGGTCTCATACGCTCTCCATGTTTTTGTGTCAAGACTTCGGAAGCTTGGCCATAGTCTTCAAATAGGAAGAGGTTGAAAGGCTGTGAGTAGTCCGGGATTCCCAGAGCTGGAGCTTGTAGGATAAGTTTTTTTCAGGGTTTGAAAACACTCTTGTGCCTCAAGTGAGAGTTCATTGGTGTAAATAATGTCCTTGAAAGAATCATATAAAACTTGCATAAGACTGGAGGCATTGGGTATCCATTGACGACAGTAAGTGACGAGGCCTAGAAATCCTTGAAGTTGTTTTAGATTGGTCGGTGAAGAAATGAGCATCACAGCTTTTCTCCAATCATCAGTAAGGTGTTTGGTCCCCTGTGATATGCAATGTCCGAGGAATACCACTTTCTTAGAACACCATTGGAGCTTGGACTGTGAGACTTTGCAGTTGATGGATGCAAAATGTTGAAGAAGACTCAAAGAGCTTGATTGACAAGTTGGAAAATCGGGGGCACACAAGAGAATATCATCAACATACTGCAGGATTCGGACTTCAGGGTGGCCCAAAACCCAGGGTTGGTGACAGGCCTGTAGGGCTTGTGTGAATTGGTTAGGTGAGTTCTGAGCCCCTTGAGGCGTCCTTGTCCAAGTGAACTGAGTACCGCGGTAAGTGAAGGCAAAAAGAAATTGACAGTCCTTGTGCAGTGGGACACTGAAGAAGGCATTGCAGAGATCATAAACTGTGAAGTAGGCGGCTGAAGAAGGCACTTGGCTGAGAAGAACATGAGCGTTGGGGACCACAGGGGTCTCAAAAACCGTTACAGCATTGACTGCTCTTAAGTCCTGAATTAGACGGTATTTGGGAGGATCACCTGGAACGACCTTCTTGCGAATCGGGAACAAGGGTGTATTTGCAGGAGAAATGCAGTTGATGAGTACCCCGTTATCCAGGAATGCTCTGATTTGTGACTTCAGAGATTGTTCTTGATCATGCTTTAAGGGATATTGAGGCAGTCAAGGAGGGGTTGCTCCATCTTTCAAGAAGACATGTACAGGTGACACCAGAAGGAGACCGACATCATTAGGACCTTTAGACCATACTTCAGGAGAAACTTGTGTCAAAAGTTCAAGTGGGATTGATTGATGTTGAGAAAGCATGACAAGAGTAGGAATTGCTTGAAGAGCGCAGGTGATTTCATGTGATATAGGAGCATCAAAATCCAAATACGTTCCAGAAGAATCATATCTGATAGTAGCATTAATTTTTTTACTGAAGGTCGGCCCCGAGGAGATTAATTGGGCAAGTAGGAGAGACAAGTAGTCTGGATAGCAGTCCGTGTTGTCCAACCGGTACAGGGTAGGTCAAGCGAGTCTGGGTTGGTCGTCCATCCACTCCAATGCATGAAATGTAATCAGAAGAAAGTATGACGTCCGGTGGAATGTCAGAAGTTTTCACAACCGATCTGGCTGCCCCAGTGTCTACAAGGAAAGGAAGTTGGTGGCCATTAATTTGAAGATTGACGGTCAACACTGGTTCAGAATGACTAACAGTGGTGTTCTCTGAAGCATTGAGAAAACGGTAGACATGGGTTTGCCGGAATCCTATGGATGAGGACGATAGGAGGTGTCTTGAGGTTGGAAAGGCGGATAAGATGCATCTTGAGGATATACTTGTTGGTATTGACTATGGTTAAGATTGGTAAATTGAGGTCCAATGAATGGATTATTATTGTAGGACTGAGGTCTGCGTTGTGTTTGTTGGTTGAATCTTGACGGTTGAGATTCATAAGCTCGATATTGAGTTTCGTTTTGATTATATGCTTGAGAGTATGACGGTATTGGTTGGCTGTTAGTAGCAAAGTTCCTGGTTTCATCACGAGCTTTAGTGCGGCACTGCCTCATGATATGTCCGGATCCTTTGCAGTAAAAACAAGTTTTCTGAGTTCGGCCTTGTCCGCCAGGGTGTGTGCTCTGGAAAGGTCACGAACCATTATCTCGATAGGAGTCTGTAGGTTGATACCCAGGGAAAACGTGCATTGGTTGATTGTAGAGTATGGTGTCTGGCTGAGCTATAGAGCCCTGTGGGAGCTCTTGAAATAGGGTCACATTAGAAACCTTCTTTAACTGTTGGGATGAATCAGTCTGTGCCTTAGCAATGGAGAGAAGTTGACTTCCGGTTAACTCTGCATATTCTGCTCGAATAGTTTCAAAATAATCCCGAATGGGTTTAAGGAGACCTTTAACAAACGCCGTTGAAAAAAGGATTCTGTGAGCTTTAGTGTTCATGTCAAATCCATGGGCCTGGAATAAGGCAGACATCCGGTGATAAAAATTCTCCACGGATTCAGTTGGACTCTGAGTAGAATTGAAGATATTCACTGAGGATTCAGCCAAGCGTTCCTTGGCCCAAGAATGAAGACGACGGCAGAACTCTTCCCCAGATGAGTAAGTACTGATGTCCACAACAGTGTCTTCTTGTAGAGCTAATTTGATGATAGGCCAAAAGTAATCCCCAGCCTTGATGCTGGCAACATGGTATAGATCTTTCCAAGAGGCAGAATATGTATTCTGTATCTGGCTGATGCCATGGTAAAATGCCATAGGGTTTTTTCTCAGGGTCTGGCATGTGGGTCAGTACTTGTTCGTGTGTAAAAGGCATGTAGATTGGTTGATCCTGGGGTATTGTGCCTGGCGCTGATGGATGAGAAGGTAGAACCGACAGAGACAAAGAGTCCAGTGGCTGAGAAAGTGATGGTGGAGGTGGTGGTGCTGCCGAAGGTAGGGGTAAGTCCATGAATGAGTCTGGTTCTGGTGGTGGAGGGAATGTGGGTGTAGTTTGCAATGGAACTGAGGCTATACTCCTGAGCAAGGGTGAAGTTGTCCTGGGAGAGTTAGTGGTTTGAGTAAGGGAGAGCCATGTAGTCTTCAGACATTTGGCCATAGCGTCTGTTAGTACCACTATCCGTATTTCAGGTACTGGAGGAATTGGCTTGTGTTCAAGTAATGCAGTGAGTATGGCCTGTACACATGCCATTGGTGGGAACGCAAAGATGCAAGAAGAAATCAGGGGTATGGACAGCGATTGGAACTTGTTCGCTTGGGCCACTTCAAGTACGTTATGTATAGTTTGTTTCAGCAGCTGAACACAATTGTTATGGGATACGTTATTATATACGGGTCCAATAGCATGGATAATGTAATCACAGTTAAATATCTCCTAGAGCAGCAGTTTGTGTGCTGTAAGTAATAGGAAAAATACTGGAGTCCTTTAATTTGGATTGCAGATGTGGGTCCTGGCATCCTCTAGCTAATGGCAACTTGTCCTCCTCCCCGTCTTCCTCTCCATTAGCATTGAAAGTCAGAATAGCGGCTACGGAGGAGGAGGGTGTCCTAGAAGCTGTGAGCAAAGGGTAGAGTGATTGCGGGGCTGGTGGTGGTGTTTGTTGTGATGTTGCAGGTGTGCTGGCAAAGACGTTATCACACGACAGTTGCATATCAATGTTTACATTAGTAGTAACAAGTGAATTGCACAGAGGAGAGATGGGAGTCGGAATGTTAGGTGTATCAAGATGGCCGCTGTTCAACTTCAACCCGGAACTTCCGGGTTCTTTGGATTGCTTAGGACTACAAATATGGCCACAGGAAGTGTAAGGGCGGGGTTTGGTTTTGCCTTTCCGGATACAGAGAATGTTTGGACTTCATAAAAATGGCTACAGAAAATAATGGGAGGTTCTGGCACAGGAGCTGAGGGAAGAATACCGGGAGGGGCAGGAGTTGAGGTAATACAAGGTGTGATCAGTGTTGTACGTTCCCTCCCACAATCTACGCAACTTTCAGTGTTAACTGAATTTGATGACGACAGTCCACTAACATTGAAAGTCGCTATCTTGGAATGGCAGCAGCTCACTCCCCATACAGTACATGTATGCAGTCGTCAAACCCTTCTTATTTTTACAGGCAATTTCAACATAATTATCCTTTGCAATTGAGCACGCTGTTCTGTGCCAAGCATTCGCGGCCGATAAAAGCCCGCTATCTTGTAAAGTCCCCCTGCAATTTCTTAGTGCCAACTCCCACAAACCGGCTTGCAACCTGCCTTTCTTCGGCATGTCACAAAGCCTCATTAGCCTCTTGAAATCTGAAACATATCTCTTCCCTTCTCTTTTTGATACGAGTTGTGCTGGAGTAAGATAACTCGTGTTGTCCACTTTAGGTGTAAACATAGCGCGTAGATTCTCCATTTTACAGCTCGATCCTAACCTTTCTTGCACGGGTCAGTGGTTCACTATGCTATAATCCTGTTAAGCCACAGAGACAAGTGAAGTATGAGCCTGCAGCTGCAACCCTGCAACCCCCCTTAACAGAAGCTGTGAGCTGAATATACACTCTGCTTTCTAAGTCCTTGAGTGCTTGCCAAAATTCAGCGTGAAGACTGAGAGATAACTAATGAAGTAATGACACAGACTAAGTATATTTTAACTCTTAATGCAGTTGGTATCTAGGTGAAAACAGAACAAATTAACACAAGTGTATGTTGAGATTAAGTCCCAACCATACCATACCTAACACTAATTAATGTCTCAAATATCATCTGTCTATACCATCTGTATAACAGGCTTATGGCTACTCTTTAACCATTTCTCTTCAGATCGTCTGTTTAGAACTATAACAGGCTTTGGCAATTGGCCAGTTCTATTCAGAAATTGAGATCATCTGTCTATAACTATATCTGTATATAACTGTATCTGTATATAACTGTATATAACTATAAGAGGCTTTGGCTATTGGCCAGTTCTCTTCAAGACTTCAGATCATCTGTCTATAACTCTCTCTGTATATAACTTATGACAGGCTGCGGTCTCGCTACCGGGTCGTTTATTCGGGACTGTATCCCTGAGATCTCACTTTTTTTCCGTCAGGAGCCCAGCTCCTGACCTACACTGAAATATGATACCGAAAGGAAAATACACTATCCAGTCACGTATACTTTACAGAGCAACAAGCAGAGGCATTAATTGGTAGCGTTTAAAGGCATACGCATATGATACGCATACATGTACCAGAGCACAACCTGGAGGCACACCTGAACGCTTACACAGGTCTCCTAAGGGAGGCGACAACCACCAAAAGACTTCACTAGAATGTCCGAAAAACATATAAGTCACAGATTTTTGAAAAATCAGTGAACTTACCTGTTTCTGTGTGGTTGATCAGGCCCCAAGTGATTCGGGCACTCCAGGATCATGCAGTCGATGGTAAGGCGTCAGCCCCCCTCCGCATAGTCCTCGGGCGTTTTAGAGCACGGCACCACTGTCAAGATGATAAAATCAGGTGTGGAAATTATCTTTGTTCCACTCCTTATCCAATTAAATGCCACCTCCGAATTATATTATTATTATTGCTGCCGGCAGCCAGAGCTGGAGAAACATGACCACCACCCTCCGTTTAGGACATGAATCTGATTTAATCACAGTAAATTACATTCCAATAGAACTTTTTTAATCACATGATTATTTTATCACTACATGATTGGTTAATTGGCAGTCACTAAGAAACAAGTTATAATTTGCATGTACCTATGAAGCATTAGCTGATATGATACATTCAAAAACTCCCCTCTGTATTATCTGGGGGGAGGAGGAAGACCTTGACTTTCTTGCTTCTAGCAGACAATGCATCTGTCTCAAGGAAAGCTGTGTGAGAGATATCTGATACTTCGATAAGGATGTATAGCAGTAAAAGCAGTTTAACAAACTATCTGATGAGCTTAATAAGAATGTAATGATGAAACAGACTTTTGATGTTTTTCTCCTTAAATTACCAACTTGACACTGGTAGTAGGAGAGCTCCTTAAATCACTATAGCAGCCGACCTGTTGATTTTTATCTCACTGGCTGCCAGTCCTGGTGACTCATCTGCTTCTGAATACAGGTCAGAGCACAGAGTCCCTCCCGCACAGTTTGCTTCTGTAGGGAAGGGAGGTGGGGGGGGCTCTGGATTCTGTGTCTGTGTGGATTAACCCTGTGTGTGCCTGCTCCCTCCTGCTCTCTACACAGATTGAGAAGAGCAGAGCAGAGGTGAGGCTGATCTGTAGTCAGTAGATGTGATAGCAGTGAAGTGTGTTACTATAATCATGATGTGTCTGTGGAGCTTTGACTATACTAATAGAACAGATCAGGGGGGCATGTGAACGGTTCATATCCCTCCCTGCTCTGCTGTATTAGTGACACATCGTGATTATAGTAACACACTTCACAGCTGCCCTGTGTCTGTTCTGACAGGGTTTGTTTGTTGTTGCTTGAGATGTCAGGGGAGATTTGTATGCTAAACAGGGGGTAGAGGAACACTTACATCCCCCCCTGCTCAGCTATTAGCATACACAGCTTCACAGACCTCTGGCTCCATAGCCACTCATAGATCAGCCCTTTCCCTGCTGTCTCCTGACTCGACGGAGAGGAGCAGCAAGAGCTCATCCACAGCACAGTATGGCTGATTCAGCCGTGAGCAGCCGTCTTGGCATGCACACACAGGGTTAACCCTGGAAGCAACCCCCCGTGCCCTCCCCCTGCAGTATAGAAGTTACTGCAGTGGTCAGAGGAGAGCTGTCTGTGTGCTGAGGGGAGGGGGGAAGGGAGGGGAGAAGAGGCAGACAAGAAGCACGCCCCTGAATTAAAAAATCATTTGTTGCCAGACACATTGAAGTAGGCTGAAAGCCTGTAGTGAGACAACTCCTTTAACTCCTTAAGCCGAATGCCTGAACAGTACATTGCATTTCAACAGACATAATTTTTATTTTGTTTTCAGTGATACAGTTGTATGAGGCATTGTTTTACTAGGGACAAGTTGTACTTTTTGGGGGAGTAGTTTAAATTCACTTTAAAATTATTGCAGAATTTTTTTTTTTTTTTTTTTACATTCACATTTCACACTAGTTAGATTAATTCTACAGGTTATTACAGTCATGTGGATACCTAATATGTGTAGTTTTTGTGTGTGTGTGTGTAATGTGTGCTCAATTATTTTTTATTAAATATTTTTTTTCTACACTTTTTTGTTTTTTACTTTTTTTTCAAATTCCATGAAGGGATAACTTTTATGTTTCTTTTTTCACTTAGTAATGTATTAGTATATTCATTTATGTTAATACATCATACACTGTGTCATACTGACACAGGCAGCAATCAGGGCAGCATACAGTGTGCCCTTATCGCTGGCTTGTTACAGAGACAGCCCTGGGGCTACTCTAGGTCCCCAGGGTTGAATGTGCATCCATTCCCCGGGGTTCTGTCAGGTCACCGGGAGTCCCGATCACCCGACAGAGCAGTGGAAAGCCCTTTGATTATGCCGTGGTCACTGACCCCAGCAATCAGAGGGTTAAGCTGGGAGTTGCAAACTCTGATGTCTGCAACGACGTCAAAAGACGTCCCTGCAGACGAACGACCTGAAATGCCCGCTGCCAAAAGATGGCGGGCAGGTGGTTGCTAAGGGGTTAATGCAGCGTGTGAACTAGTTGCTAAAGACACTGCAGGTAAAACAGTAGCAGGATGCAACTAAGGTGCACCCCTAGAGGCCATGTATGAAACAGTGGCTAGAGATGCTGCAGTTGAAACAGTATAAGAAATTTTCTCAGGTCTGCCCCTGAAGGTCATGGCTGTCACAGCTATGTGTGTAGTAAATGCACAAGCTGAACAAGCTTTTGAAGAAATGATAGCCCCTACTGTAGACTAGATCAAGTGCGTCTCTAGAGGTCATGGTTAGCAATGCTAATGGTCTTGCAGAAGCTGATGTGTGTCCTGTGATGGATAGCTACCAGTTATGTTTTGCTCAACGTTGGTCCCAGAGAGGTTCTTTCTTGTACTAGTGTGAACACGGCACGTGTGTTGCCTAAAAGGAAAAAGGCAAATCCTGGAAATGATTGCTCCTCTGCAATGTGCCGGTTATTGACCATAGGAAAAAACAGTTTCAAAGTGGGAATGGGCGCTGTAGTGTGTTGGTGTGACAGTGTGATGGTGATGAAGATTGTTCAGATGGGAGTAGTGAAAATACGTGTAAAGAAAACAGGTGCTGAGGCAGATTTTGTGTGCAGCCCTGGTCAGGGTATTCCAGAGAGGTGGCTTCGTCACCGGGTTCCGGATTGTCATTCTGGGATTTGTAGTCCAGGTAAGTTCCCTTGCTCCAGTGGTTTCTGTATTTCCATTCGCTTTTACAGCAATCGTGAAGAAGACTGCACTGACTTTAGGAATGGAAAAAGTGAGCTGCAAAACACAGCAAAGAAGAGGGTTTGCTCAGGCACCAGTGAGGGGCATGCATGTGTGTTTGAACCCTTAGATGATAAAGAAATCCGCAATAATAAAGTTGAGTTAAACGGCAAGGGTTTCCTACATGTAGCGATTGTCAACAGTACCCCGGAGATGGTTACAGGGGAGGAAATATCTCCACATGGTTCTACAGAAAGGGGGCTGTTAAACACAGTCAATAATAAGCCTGTGAATGTCAGCATGCATGCTGAAAGTGGTGACATCCTTGCTGTAGGGCATGTGTGGTTTGTGCCACCTGTCATAAGGGGCTAAAAATTGTCTGTTACCCATTGTTTGGTAAGTGCATGGCATGATCCCGTGGCTGAGCTGTATGTGGACAATTTAGTCTCTGCCTCTGACGATGTAGGGGGGATGTTGCCCTTAGCAACACATACCCGGGAGAATGTGATAAGGATTGAGTAACAGGATGACTCCGGTGCTGTCCAGAATGAAGTGGAATGTATTTCTCAGGTGTTATGAAACAGGTGGGGGAAAAGTAAATTCCCTGTGGAAAGTAGGGTGCTTCACCAGAGACAACGAGAGCAACAAGAATGGGGTGAGAAGATAACCCAAAGTAGAGGCTTTGATCCTGGAGGCAGGGGCAAGCTGAAAAAGTATGATAGGGTTGGTCTCACAAGGGGGACCCTCAAGTATATTGGATGGTAGCCTGATTAGATGGATGCGTGCAGTCCGGACTGCTTTGACACAAAGTACACAGATGACCAACAGATCTCTGAGTGCAATGCATAATTTATTCATAAAATAATCATATATTTATACACCTGAGCAGAGGGCGTTCCTCTGACTTGCATAATCATGACATAAGTCTTTAATACACAACACCAGATTTAGGTACAAAGTTGTACATGAACATCATGCCTAATTTGGCCTTCTAATAGTACTCATCAATTTCTTATCCTTTATTGCGGGTAACATTTATTAGTGTATTGATTGGTTTTGTTAGCATCAAAGTTCACTCGAAACTGCAATTAAAGCAGATTACTTAGGGAACAGGTAAAACTGACTTTATTACAAGAAAATTATACTTGAGAATTATTTAATTAACTCTTGAGCTGCTGTCATCCTTAACAAGTAATACAGTTTTTTTATCAAGAGGAGGGGGAGGAATGGGAGAATATGTGGCAGAGTGACCATGGCGGTCACATGTTTCTGCCACTTAGTGAAATAAAGAAGGATAACTACTTGCTAGATGTCACCAAGGTTGCCTTGCCTTGGTGGAGTAGGAGCCATTCAGGTAGGTTGTCAGCCACAGTAAGCGGTTGGCAACTGTTTTAGTTATTGTAGCTGTTCCAGTCATTCCGGGTCGGCTCTTATCGGGAGTATTGCAACGTGTTGGGTGGGTGCCTACTACCTGTGTTCCAGGACAGACTATTGGAAAGTCCCTGGAGGCCTATAAAAAGCCTGGTACTCCATTTGTCCAGGGGTGTGGTTTTCCTACCTGGTGTGTGGAGCTTGAAGCTACAGATGAGCTGATGAGAGACTCTTACCCCAGAGGCTTTAAGGAAGCCTATACTATATGAGGAGAGTACAGTGCTGGAAATTAGGTCCAGACCAAAAGTAGAGAGAGTATCTACATGTTCAGTAAGTGGCCGGAAGGCCAGTTTTTTTTTTTTATGGTTCTTTTTTTCTGTTTGCTGTATCCCACGCATGAAAAAAGCTAGCTGAGGCCAGTTTTAAAAATACAGCCTTTGTCAGTGTCCCAACAATTTGCTTACCAGAGCGGCAATCTGAGAGCTGTTCAAGATGGTGGCTGGATGAGTGTGAGGTCTCACTATAAAAGGCAATGCAATGACAGATTCCCAAAATAAAATGTTATACATGTCCCCAGTCCCACATAAAGTACTGTATATAACACATTTGCCTATGAGAGATGTCAACAGGTGAAAAGACCAAACAAATGTCTAAGGCAAGTCAAAATAAGTAAGAAAATAAAAATATGTGTGAAAAAAATAACCCAAGAAAATAATTTACATTGGGAAACTTTTAAAATTCTGTAAAAAACAAACAAACACTGAATTAAAAAAACATACAATGGTATCATATTGCTGGTCAGTATGGGAAAAATAAATATAAAGATGATGTCCCTCTAAAAACATCAGCATTGACAATTGCTAGCACTGAGGCCCAATATACACAGTATATATTGGTAAAAATTTTTAAATGAACGAAGCGAGACCATTTTATAACTTTAGAATGCACATGTCCAACTGTTCAATGTTTCTGTACTCTATGCACAACTTACTGTTCTCTGAGAAGGAGCTTAATTGCAAAATTCACAACAAGTGTTAGATCCCTAAAATCATCCCTAAAATTTTGTGTCACAGAAATGCAAAGAACTGGACCTCCTTTGGCCACATCACACACTGATAACTGCTTCATTGTAGACAATCCTCTCTGGAACTGAATGGTGAATGTCACACAACTCTAAGCACATTTAACGGAGGTGAGAGGCAATATGTCCTCCATATAACACAGTCATACAGTCTGATAACAGAGGGGGAAGTGGGGCAGTGTGCATTCCTCACGTGTGTCATCAGCTCAGGCTGTGTGTATAACCATAGTTGCCAACTTTTGAAAATGAAAAAGCAGGAGATTTTAGACGGCGGCGCGCTACGTGCGCTGCGGCAAAAATTTGCATGGACACGCCCATATTTCCAGTATGCCACGCCCCCTTCAAAAAGCCACACCCACTCCACCTAACTGCATAACGGCTTTGGAAGAAAGCCAGGTAGATGCCCTTATAGCCAGGTAGTAACCCCCCATAAGCAGGTAGTGCCCCTTACAGGCAGGTAGATGCCCCCTTGTAGCCAAGTAGATGCCCCTCTGTAGCCAGGTAGGTGCCCCCCTTTGTTAGCCAGGTAGGTGCCCCCAGTGTTTGCCAGGTAGTGCCCCCATTGTTTGCCAGGTTGTTCCTGCCCCCTTTGTTGCCTGGTAGTTCCCCCTCTGTTTCCAGGTAGTTCCCCCTCTGTTGCCAGGTAGTGCCCCCATTGTTGCCAGGTAGTGCCCCCTCTGTTGCCAGGTAGATGCCCCCTCTGTTGCCAGGTAGATGTCCCCTCTGTTGCCAGGTAGATGTCCCCATTGTTGCCAGGTAGTGCCCCCATTGTTTGCCAGCTAGTGCCCCCATTGTTTGCCAGCTAGTGCCCCTCTGTTGCCAGCTATTGCCCCCTCTGTTGCCAGGTAGTGCCCCCATTGTTGCCAGGTAGTGCCCCCTCTGTTGCCAGTAGATGCCCCTCTGTTGCCAGGTAGATGCCCCCATTGTTGCCAGGTAGATGCCCCCTCTGTTGCCAGGTAGTGTCCCATTGTTGCCAGGTAGTGCCCCCATTGTTGCCAGGTAGAGCCCCCCTCTGTTGCCAGTTAGATGTCCCCTCTGTTGCCAGATAGTTGTCCCCTCTGTTGCCAGGTAGTGCCCCCTCTGTTGCCAGGTAGTGCCCCCATTGTTGCCAGGTAGATGTCCCCTCTGTTGCCAGGTAGATGTCCCTCTGTTGCCAGGTAGTGTCCCCATTGTTGCCAGGTAGTGCCCCTTCTGTTGCCAGGTAGATGTCCCCTCTGTTGCCAGGTAGATGCCCCCATTGTTGCCAGGTAGATGTTCCCTCTGTTGCCAGGTAGATGTCCCCTCTGTTGCCAGGTAGTGACCCCATTGTTGCCAGGTAGATGTCCCCAATGTTGACAGGTAGATGTCCCCTCTGTTGCCAGGTAGATGTCCCCTCTGTTGCCAGGTAGTGCCCCTCCGTTGCCAGGTAGATGTCCCCTCTGTTGCCAGGTAGTGCCCCCCATTGTTGCCAGGTAGTGCCCCCTCTGTTGCCAGGTAGATGTCCCCTCTGTTGCCAGGTATTGCCCCCTCTGTTGCCAGGTAGTGCCCCCATTTTTGCCAGGCAGTGCCCCCATTGTTGCCAGGTAGTGCCCCCTCTGTTGCCAGGTAGATGTCCCCTCTGTTGCCAGGTAGATGCCCCCTCTGTTGCCAGGTAGTTGTCCACTCTGTAGCGAGTTTGTGCCCCCTCTGTTGCCAGGTAGAGCCCCCAGTGTTGACAGTTAGTGCACCCATTGTGGCCAGGTAGTGCCCCCTCTGTTGCCAGGTAGATGTCCCCTCTGTTGCCAGGTAGATGTCCCCTCTGTTGCCAGGTAGTGCCCCCTTGTTGCCGGGAAGAGCCCCCATTGTTGCCAGGTAGTTGCCCCCATTGTTGCCAGGTAGTGCCCCCTCTGTTGCCAGGTAGTGCCCCCTCTGTTGCCAGGAATAGCCCCCATTGTTGCCAGGTAGTGCCCCCATTGTTGCCAGGCAGAGCCCCCCCCTATAGCTAATAAAAAAAAAATAATAAATCCACTTACCTCCCCAGGCTCCTGCAGCGCTGCCAGCTCCCAAACCGATCTCCTCAGCGGCGCAGGGGGAAGTGAGAGCAGCCGCGCGTCACTCCCCTGAGCCGCGCGTCTCTTCCCCCTGCGCCGCTGACCTGTATGTGCGGCGCACACACCGGCGCCGTACATAACAGGGGAGGGGGGAGGAGGGAGCGATCCCTCCTGCCTCCTCCCTGCACAGTGGACTCCGGGCGGGTGAAGCGGGGGGCAGCGGTCGCTTCACCCGCCTGTAGGAGCGGCCCAGCGGCGCCAAGTAGCGCACTAGCGCTTACTCCGGCGCCGGGGCCCATTTAAAGAGCCCCCGCCGCCTGCTGGCGGCGGGAGGAATGCCAACTCCCCCGGGAGGGCGGGGGGGACCCCAAATAGCGGGCCCCCCCCGCCAAAAACGGGAGAGTTGGCATGTATGTGTATAACTGGTTATAGCATAGCAAGGAGCTTGTGGAGCCAGCCTGAAGCTGAAGGCTCTGCAGACACATGTGAACACTGCAGGAGTCTTCAGATCTGTTCTGTCCAGACAATCTTCCCCTTCTACTGCAAATACAGATTGATTATGTCACAGCTCTTCAGTGAGGAGAGACAGGCCTGCTGAGAGGAGAGAGACACCTCCTGGCAGGAGAGAGAGCCTGCTGAGAGAAAAAACTTGCCCCTGGATTTAAAATTCGATCTTGTAGAATTAGCTAAAGAGCACGAACATTTCAAACGATAAAAACTCCTTTAAATGTGCATGGAGTTGTGTTGAGTTCATCATCCGATTCTGCAGGGCATTGTTTACAATGAAGTGTGTGATATAGCCAAAGGATGTCCATTTCTTTGCCTTTCTGTGACTCTTCCAGTCTCTCTGTATCTCTTTTGCAACCTGCTGATGACACTATGTGACACTTTAAGCTTAGTTGTCACTTCCGGCAGAGAGCATGCTGCTTGAAACCTCACAATGGCGGGATACTGTTGACCAATTGTAAGGTGTTGTCTTGGTTTGGATTGCTTTTTAAGTTAATGATCTTGCAAAAACAAGTCACTTTCCAATATGTGTCCATTAACATTGTTCTATCCATTCCTAGGTATCCCCTATTGTATGGGCTGCATCAGCTCCTCAGGTTGCTATAGCTACAGAGCTGTTTTATCTCTCCTGATAGGCTGCCAGCGCTGGTTTCTATAGCTACAGACCTGATGTTCTTGGCAGCTCATCACTAGAGACCAGTAGTAGCCAGTAGAAGCCATTGAATTCAAAAATGAAACAGAAAACAGGACTGAGGTAAGATGTATTAATGTAGTGATCCAACCCCTTTCAGCAAGCTGTGTGTTATGAGTGCCCCCTCTACTCATGCAGCAGGTTGCAGGCACACTCGTATCTCCATCATGGGTGGCGCCATGACCCGCGTGCTGGATGGCACGTGCACCTGCAGCGCTAGTTCCTGATCCACGTACTTACTTCGCCTCGCTCCCCGTTCTCTGCCTGCAGGCTGTCGCGGGCACCTTCTAGCTCATTGCTGGACACTGACACTATTTAACCCTGCCTCTTCCTTTTCCCTTTGCCCGATCAATAGTGCCTTGCGAGAAAGCACTCCCTAGTTGTTTCTTTGCTATGCCGTGCACCGTACCTGTTGCCTCCATCCCTTGACCACAAGCCTTTGCCGCCTGTCCTGACCTTCTTGCCTGTCCCCGACTACGGGCTTGTCTGATGATTCTGTACCACGCTACACCTCGGCTGCCACCACAAGCAAGTCGAGCCAGGGGTAGTGACTTGGTAGAGTCCCGACTCAGCAAGCCCAACCTGCTTTGCGGCGGGCTCTGGTGAATACTGGACCTACTTAGACTCCGCGCCCTGGAGTGGCTTATACCACTGCTTGAGAGAGAGAGATTTTTAGGTGCATATGTATATTTATATATCTATAGTATCTCACACACATACGCACACACACACATACAGTGTATATATGTACCTATAACTGTCTATATACATATAGATATCTCAATGAAAACCATATATATATTATCATAACTGTAACTGTATAATTTGTCAGATAATACAAATTCCCCTAGGTAGTTTTATAGCATTATAAACAGAAAATTCTAAGCAGACTTTTTATGTAGGTAGAAAGCATTAAACTCTGCCCAATGTAATTAGCCCTGCAGCATTCTCTCTTGAGGAGAGGTTACATTTACCCATGCATTATTTATACATTTTGGGAAATCACCTTTTAGCAATATAGTTAGACTCCATTTGAACTTGAAAGGCATTGTAATTTCAACGGCTCCAGCTGAGTTTAATTCACTTTCATTTATCTAACTTGCTCGAAGAGTTAGAAGGTCTTGATGTAACCACATACTGTCATTAACCTGTCAAAGTGTGATATGGACAGATGTTCTAAATAATAAAACAGCATGTAATCAGTGCTAGAAATGAACTGCTAATAAACTAAATATACAGTATGTAAAGACAATGTGTGGAAAATGTTCAGTATTTTACTTGTGCCTTCCAAAAACCCTTTAATTTTCATCCAGTAGAGTTCAGAAATTACTTTTCTTTCTGATTAATTCTTAAATTCAATAAACCAAGACATCAAATTCAAGCTTTGTATAGAAAATAACAGCAAAAAAATACTTTTTTTTGTCTTGAATATATTGAACTTAAAAGTGTAGCATTGCAAGTGCAATACTGTAGTACTTTCCCTAAAGTACCTAAACATAGGAGTTTCATAACAACTCTAAGATTTTGTCTCCCCGGCATAGAAAAACGATCGCATTTTCAATGGTTTTAGGATTCTAAAACTGCTGAAAATATGATCGTTCAGCCTGCTCATAGACTTTAATAGAAAAAACGACCTGTCTTCACAGGTCATTTGTTCTCTGCTCGTTTTCTGGCTCCAGCATATTGCACAACATGGACCTTGTATTTGTCCTGTTTTAGTGCCGTCCCCACTGCCGCAGAGAAAAGCCCTCCCCTTTCACATTGACATGCACATATTCCGTCAGAAAACCGGATGGAAGATTGTGCAAGCACAATGGTTTTCGAGACTGCTGCACGGGTTTTCCATAGCAGCCCATTGTGCTCGTTTGCGGTCGGTTTTTCAGATGGTCTGCAAAACTGCAAACCGTCTAAAAAACCGACCGCAAACCCGTGCCTTGGGGACATGCCCTTACTGATCAAGCATTTGCGGTGTCTTCCAGCATGGCACAAGTTAAGTTCCTGATTGCAGCAATAGCAGCTGATGCCCATATACCTGTCTGGTTAGCTATAAAAAACAGCCTCTGCTGTCATACAGTGCATGAGTTGCCTGTGTGCAAGCTGGGGTCTTTCTTGGTTTCACTGGCCATCTGTGATACTGGTCTGTATCCTGGTACAAGTCTGTATTCCTTGATTTTGTGTTCCTGCCTGTGTTCCCTGCCTGGTCCGGATCCCTGTCTACTTCCTGTCCTGTGTCTGCCGTGTTGCTGGTACTGGTGTTAGTCTGGTGTTCTTCTTGGCACAAGTCTGCAGGGCCTCTGGAGTTATTATTGTTCCAAAGGATCCACCTATCCCCAGTAGGTTTCATGGACTGTTTTTGCATGTTTTTCTTGTAAGTTTCTATTGATACAATAAAGTCCTTTTTGAAGCATAACAGGAAACTCAGGCCCTTAAAAATGGATCCATGAAAGGTTAAGCCTGTCCAGGTTAAGTTTTCCCTGGCTGAACGTCTTTGGGTGACAGTGGAGGCTTTCAAGAAGGGTGCCAGCTAGAGATGGGCGAATTGATTCTAACGAAGTGGACTTCGTTTAGAATTTCAGGAAAACTTCAGTTCTGAAAGAAGTCGAAGTTTGGGGTAATTCGCGGGAACGAAGCGTGTTTTTAATTGATAAAATGTTCGCAAGCACATGGCGTTACATGGGGCAAAGAGCTCTGGGTGGAAGAAAGGAACATCCTCAATGACATGTGCAAAGATGAAGCCAATCAGAGACAGGCGGGATTCTGTGATGTCACCGCACTATATAAGTCCAGACTCGACGCTGGCTGCTCACACTCCTCTGTCTGTGCCGTGCTGTAGCTACTGCAGCTGCAGTAGCTGAGATCTCCCACAACAGAAATTAGTTTTTAACAGCTCTTTTTGGGGGGGGTGTCACAGCTTTTATCAGAGACTGCTCCTCTTCCGTTCTAATTTTGATTTTGTGGGGTACTGTAATTGAAGTCCAGTGTGGGTCCAATTCTACTGCATATACATTTTAATGCCATCTAGTTAGTTGTGGAGCACATTTTCGGCTTTTGTAGTCAGTAAATGAAACAGTGTTTTTCAACGCAAAAGAAATAATTTTTCCTGTAGCATAATTTATATCCAAAGGTTAATTAAGCGTGATTCTGCTTTTATATTCAGTAAAAAAAACAACGTTTTTACAAGCCACATGCCAGTTAATATTTTGCTGTTCATTTCTTTTGCGTAATTTATATCCAAGGGTTAATTAAGCGTGTTTGTGCTATTGTAGTCATTAAAATAAACAGCGTTTTTCAACGCCAAAGACAATTTTTTTTCCTGTAGCATGATTTATATCCGAAGGTTAATTAAGCGTGATTCTGCTTTTGTATTCAGTAAAAGAAACGGCGTTTTTACAAGCCGGATACCAGTTAATATTTTGCTGCTCATTTCTTTTGCGTAATTTATATTCAAGGGTTAATTAAGTGTGTTTGTGCTATTGTAGTCAGTAAAATAAACGCCGTTTTTACAAGCCACATACCAGTTAATATTTTGCTGCTCATTTCTTTTGTGCAACTTATATCCAAGAGTTAATTAAGCGTGTTTGTGCTATTGTAGTCAGTAAATTAAACGGTGTTTTTCAACAACAAAGACAAAATTTTTCCTGTAGCATAATTTATATCCGAAGGTTAGTTAAGCGTGTTTCTGCTTTTGTATTCAGTAAAAGAAACGGCGTGTTAACAGGCCACACACCAGTTAATTTTTTGCTGCTCATTTCTTTTCCGCAATTTATATTCAAGGGTTAATTAAGCGTGTTTGTGCTATTGTAGTCAGTAAAATAAATGGTGTTTTTCAACGCAAAAGAGGAAATTTTTCCTGTACCATAATTTATATCCGAAGGTTAATTAAGCGTGTTTATGCTTTTGTATTCAGTAAAAGAAACGCCGTTTTAACACGCCACATGCCAGTTAAATTTTGCTGCTTATTTCTTTTGCGCAATTCATATCCAAAGTTACCCAAGCCTGTTAGTGGATTTAATTGGAGTCAAATACAGGGTGTGTATTTATCATATACAGATATCTTCATTAAACAGAGTCTGTAAATTTTGTAACAAACATTATGTCAGACAGACAGGTGGCAGGCTCTTCACATGAGAGTGGCAATGGCACAAACATTCCTGGAGCAGGCCCAGGTCGCAGCACAGCAAGGGGACGTAGCAGCAGGGATCAATTGGTGAGGCCAGAACTGCCGGTGTCATTTAGCAGCCGTGTGTTGACCAGCAACCCAAGGGTTCTTGATTGGTTGACTAAGTCATCCACTTCCTCCCAGATGACATCTGACAATCCCAGCCAAGAGTCGGTGGGAACGTCAGACACAACCCTTAGTTGGCATGGCCCAGGAACAGCTCAGCGTCTCTCACCTGTCCTCAACCCGCCTCTGTCCCGTCCGGTTCCCTCAGCCAGAGAACTTGTATGTGGTCTGGGATCAGCACCATTATACAGCGAGGATGAACAATTTGAGGAGGACAGTCAGCAGGTACTTGGCAGCGAAGAAATGGGGCCAATACCCTGCTTCTTGCAGTAGGCAGCAAAGTATAGATGTGGAGAGTTGCATGGGAGGTTATGTTGTGAGGGGTCAGCCTCTGCATACCAAGACCGTTGAGGAGAACAGCAGTGAAGATCAAACAATTATCGATGATGATGTAGCCGTCCGCACTTGGGAGAAGGGTGAAGCAAGGGCTTCATCATCGTCAGGAGAAGAGGGCATCAGCTTGCGTGTCAGGCAGCAGCGCAGCCACCAAGTGGGTAGTGTGGCCGTGAGTCAGCAGGGAAACAGCAGTGCGAGGTCAGGAGCCGAAGGGCCACGGGGTAGAAATCCCGCTTCACAGGTCCAAGAAAGTGGCGGCACAGGGGCTCAGCGAGGGAGCAGCAGTAGTAGTCACTCAGTGCGGAGCGTTGGTGGTAAAATCAGCTACTCAGCGGTTGGGCAGTTCTTTGCTAAGACACCGGAAGAGAAAAATATGGGTATATGTAGAATCTGTGGGCAGAAAGTGAAGCGTGGCCATGGTGCTAACGTTGGCACCACGGCTCTGCGTCAACACATGCAGCGTCACCATCCGGTGGCCTGGGAGAAATGTAACTCAGATGTGGTGGACCATGATGCCGCCGCAGCAACGGCAGCAGCAGCTCCTAGTGGAACGCATACCATTGCAGCCAGTTAAGGCTCCACCACCTCTGTAGAAGAGAGCTGTTTCTCTTTGCCATCATCTCCCGGCCCAGATGCTCCTGCTCCTCGCTACTCATGGATCCAGCAGTCGTTCAACGAGGCGATTGCAAAGAGACAACAATATGCGTCCAACCATCCTAATGTGCAGAAGATGACCGTGCTCCTGTCCAAGTTGTTGGTACTGCAGTCCCTCCCTTTCCAAATGGTGGACTCTGCACCATTCAGAGAACTAATGGCCTGTGCCGAGCCGACATGGAGAGTTCCAAGCCGTAATTTATTTTCCAAAAAGGCAGTACCAGCCCTACATAAATATGTAGAACAGAAGGTGGGCCAGTTCTTGAGCTTATCGGTTTTTTCCAAGGTGCACGGCAGCGTGGAGCTGTAACTACGGTCAGGGACAGTACATGTCCTTTTTGGCCCATTAGGTGAATGTGCTTCCTGCCGAGCCACACCAACAACTTACAGGGAAGCGTTTTCCTCCACTTTTAAAAAACTGCTGTCCTGGCCAATGTCCCCCTCCTCCTTCCCACCACCCTACCACCAGTCGACCCCCAAAAGTCTGCTCCCAATACCATAGGGTGGGGCCACGGTTCAAACAGTTCACCCCCGGTTTTCCTCGGCAAAACGAAGCACAAAGGGGAGGAATGTTTCCGGTCAGCAGAAAGAAATCGTTTTTTTGGCTTTCTCCACATAACTGCAATCGGAACCAGGTGAGGGAAATGGGAGGGACATGGTGTCCGCGCTGCCCCCGAGGGGGGGATGGCCCCCATGCGCCCTTAGGGCGCATCGTTCAATCTGGTTGTGAAAAGGTTTCCCTGAAGTCTTCCATGAACTTCAAAGGTTTTTAAAAATGGCCGGAAACTGTGCTGCTCTTCCCATTCTACAAGCCGGGCACACCCTCCTCGGTTGCAACGGCAGAAAGCCCCCCCCAACACACGTGATATGCGATTTTTCCCCCCTGGAAATTTTCCCACCCTGCACATTTGGACCGATGTAATGGACAGAGAAAGACCGTTAACGAATTTTGATGATCCGGGCGACAGGAGTCCCCCCCTGTTAACTTTTGTCACCAGGGGAAGCTCATGCGTGAAACCTACGTTTGCTGAGCCTTTTTGGGGGTGGCGACGTTATTTGTCAGTCGCCGGGAAGGGGATGAATAACGTTTTCCATGTTCGTCCTGGAACAGATGCTGAAAAATCTGTCGGGCGGGGACTGGGATGGGGCGACAATCTCGCTCCCACATAGTCCGGTGGGGACTAAAACTGGAGGAGGGAATTGGAGCAGAAGCATTGTCTGGTGAAATAGTGGTTTGTTCCCCTGAGGGGAAGAGGGGGAGAGGACACGGGAGGAGAAAATGGAATGAGGAAAGAGGCAGATGACCCCAAGCCCCATGGCAGTATACAGTAGGAGGAGGGCAGGGAGTCCCCAATCATTGTGGATGGCCCGCAGCATGCGATTTGACTGGTTGGACAGCCCAATATCCCCCCATCCGGCAAAGGGATATTCTGGCTTCCCCCCCAATTGGACCCCACTACCCCGGGCCAAAAGGGGGGGGCCTTTTTTTTAGCTGCTGAAGGGGGACAAACCAAATACTATAGAAAATTCTGTAGTCAGTTGGCCGCTCCCAGTGCAGCATGGGCCATCCTCTGACTTTTTACTGGGGGGTTCCTCAGCACTACGTCCACTTCCCCGGCTGCGTGGGAGGGGGGGGGGGGGTAGGAGCATAAGCCCATCAGCAGCAATTTAGTCTTTGGGGTCGGACAAACTTCCTTTCACCCATGTGTGGACACAGCAGCGGACCTGATACATACCCTGAACAAAGGTGGGGGGTTACTTGGGCAGCACCTCCAACCCTTTTGAAGATCCCCCTGGGAATGGGCAGTCAAACTGGATGTGTGGCCGCAAAAATTTCCGGGGTTTTAGTGGAAACGTCCTGCCGGCCAGATGTGGCTCAATGGGTGTTCATGCAAGGGGGCCCTCTTACCCCCCGGAAACCCCCTTTTCCACCGGAAAAAAGTGAAAGCGAGTGCCTTTGTCAAAATGGATCAGGGTGGATCGGCCAGGGTTTCCACACACCAAAAGTTAGGCACAATTTTCATCACCAGGGCCTCACCCAAAAATTTGAGAAATGAGTCGGATTTAAATACCTGCCTCACCATTATTTGTGCTGCCACCCCCCCGGAGCCACACATCTGCTGCCAGTTTCTCCATTGCCTACCCCATTTTTTGGGGTGGTATTGCGTTGCTGGGGCCCTACCCCCACTGTGTCTTGTGCCACTCTTCCCCATGCTTTTTCCCGCTGCCCTAACTCCCGGCTCTGTAAAAATGCCACTCTGTGGCCATTGTTTTTTCCACCCCCCGAATGTCATTGTGCCACTCTCTGACCCATGTGCGCTGTGGCTAAATGCTTGACCCTTTACATTCGTCTTTTGCCCCCTGGACCCCAGCGGCTGTTACTCCTGTATGACCCCAAACTCGCATTTTGCAACTTGTGGCCCACCCTTTTTTTTTGCCACCTCCAGATTGTCATTTTTCCCACTCTCTGACCTCATTTCTTTTCTGCTGTTTAAGCCCCTACCTCCAAACTGTGTCTTGTGCCCTCCTGACCTCATGGTACTGTGGCTGCTGCCGTGACCTCCACCTCCATTGTGCCCTGCCCCCCCCCGCACCCTGGCAGTATACAGTGGAAATGGAGCAGGGAGTCCCTCAAGTTACTTGCGCACATGGGGGGGCCCAGCATGCTGTTTGGGCCTGGCTAGTGACAGCCGAATAGTCACCATTCGGCAGAGGAATGACTTCTGGCTCTCCACCCTCTTGGACCCTCGCTTCCGGTCCAAAATGGGAACCTTTTTTTCAGCTGCTGAGAGGGAGGACAAACTCAAGTACTATAGAGAAATCCTCCATAGTCAGTTTGCTAACGTTCCGAAACCATTTTTGGCCAAGGAAATTCTACCTCCATCAGCTTCATCATTAATACCTAAAAAAGTTCCTACGCAGTTTATTATGAAGTATAAATGTGGTAGTTTCAGTTTCTGCGTGACACCAATTTGTTGAAATGCAGCGTATGGCATTGAAGGAGACCCTAACTACAGAGAATGTTTTAGGTGCTTATTTTTCATTCGGTGCCATTAGTGATGGAATTTAGTACAAAACTGGAATATGAAGCACAAGCAAATGCTGAAAAACTGGCTTTGGATGAACTTCTTCAGTATGAAGAATGTGAATCGTATGTCCAAATTACAAACAGGAAAACCGCCTCTGCCTCCTCCATGAGCCTCGTCTGTCATATCCGTGTACCGTACCTCTTGCCTCCGTCCCTTGACCACCATCCTTGCCGGCTGTCCTGACTAGTGTTGAGCGATTGCGTTGGCTATCGAGATCGATCGATAGTCGATAGGTCGGCCTGTCGAATCGATAAGGTTTTTTTCGATAGTGAGCAATTTCCGATTATGCGCGATGACCATTAAAGTCAATGGGAGAGCAACACACACCTTCATTATTACACCCAAAAGCAGATGCTGAGAAGCAGGAAATTAACATCCACCACAGAGCAAAATGGATACGATTGCTACATCTTAGGCAACACACTTAGGTTCTAAAAAGTCACCGAACAAAAAGTCACCCGACGCATTCTACTATCCCTGTCTGTACCACAGCCTGACCTTAAACCTGCATCACCCACAAAATTTAAAAAAGTGCCAGAAGAGGCAGTATTGATTGACCATCAAGTAACTTGAACTAGACATTGAATATCCCTGTCCTGAACGCAGCAATAGCCCCAAACCTGACATGACCCCCACATATACAAAAAGTGCCAGAAAAAAAGGAGTCATTCAACCACCATTTTAAGTTGAACTTGACATTGACTATACCATGTCCTGGTCCACAGCATGAGCCCCAACCTTCATGACACCCCCACATTTAAAGGGCCAGAAAAGGAGTCTTTCAACCACCATTTTAGTTTCAACTGGGACATATGACTATACCTGTCCTGGGCCACAGCATGAGCCCGCAAAACTAAACTGCATGACCCCCACATTTTAAAAAGTGCCGGAAAAAGGAGTCTTCAATTCACCAGTTTTAGTTTCACTGGACATTGAGACAATACCTGTCCTGCGCCACAGCATGAGCCAACACACCTGGCATGAACCCCACATTTAAAAGTGGCACGAAAAAGGAGTCTTTCAACCACATTTTAGTGTTGATCTGTGACATGACTTACCTTTCCTGGGCCACAGCATGAACCCCACAAACCTGCATGACCACCCACATTAAAAAAGATGCATGTAAAAAGGATCCTTCCAACCACCATTTTAGTTTTCACTGGACCATTGACTATACCTGTCCTGGGGCCACAGCATGAACCCAGGGCCGGAAGGTTAACAAGTGGGTGCGTGAAAGCCCAGGATGGCGTCCGTCAATCTATTAACACGCAGTTAAAATGCCCTGCTGACGCAGCAAAAGAAAACGGTCGTCTCTGAAGCAGACAGTTGCGGAAGCGGAGAGTGAGAACTCAGCCGTCTCTGTACACAGTCAATACTGGGTAGCGCTTAGCCCCTCCCCGATGATTGTGAGACCAATTGAGCTTCAACTTGAAAATACTGTGGTTTTAACGCTCCTGTTACAAACCAGGTGCCCTTTAACTGGCATTCTTATTCTCATTTTACTCAACTTGACTGGAGAATGTCTCTTGTACTTTGTTCTCTGTCCGTAGCACCATACTCCAAGTTCCACTTGAAATGAACCACATCTGGGTCAAGTTTTTCTGTACCTCCCATGTACAATTCAGAGGATTTTTTTTAACAACAGCTATTATGTACATCAAGTTTTTTTAGGACTTTAATTCTAGAAAAAAACACATTGTTTAAAATAGGCGATGTAATCCCCACCATGTCTTTGTTGTTTCTCTTTTTTTCATTGTATTAAATGGGTTGTCTCAATACAGAGGGAATTGATAGCATGTAAAAGCATCTTGCAAAAACAAGTCATTTTGCAATATAGTGTCCATTAACAGTGTCCTACCCTATGTCCTTTTCCTTACAGCCAACCATTCACCCAGATGAGAGCACTCTTGACAAATTGTGCAGAACAAATGTCTGTTTAGAAACAACAATCTTTTTTTAGAAATAGGAACCTGTAGTAAAGCTGCATGTCACAGCAAAATGCCCCCAAAAATTCAAGCATGACCCTTGAATCCACTTTGGTCCATAGTGAAAAGGACAAATGTAGTTAAAACAACATTTTTTAGAAAAGGACCTCTTTAAAGTATAGCTGCAGTTCACAGCACAAATGCCCTCAAAAATTCAAAGCAGACACCCCAACCCATGAGTCCACTTTTGTCAATTGTGAAGACAAATGGTCCAGTTAGAAACATCAATTTTTTTATAATAGGACCTGTAGTAAATTGCTGCATTTCAAAGCAGCATGACCCAAAACAATTATAAAAATGGACTCTCAGCCACTGTTAAAATTGTTGAGGAGAGAAATGCCACTATAGAAAGCCACATTTCTCTGGTACAAAGGACCATGATTAAGGCTGTAATCATCACAGCTACATGACCAACCAAAAAATTATAAAATATGACTTCTCAGCCACTATTGAAAAATGTGAAGGGAGTAATTGCCACTTATATGCACATTCTTCTTGTCCAACGGACCATAATTATAGCTGTATCTCACCAGCAACATGACCCCAAAAAATTATTAATATGAAACTTCTCCTCGGCCACTATTAAAAAATTGTTAGGGGAAGAAATAGGTCCCACTTAGAAGTCACATTTCTGTTCCAAAGGACCATGATTATTGCTGTATCTCACAGAGCAACATGACCCCAAAACCATTGACAATCTCGTAAAACATCTTAAGATAAACGTGAGTACAATGAATACTGTGTGTTGTCAATGAAACCCTTGCTGTCTGTTTTACAGTTCTCCTCACAGCAAAACAAGCAAATGAACTGTTGTGGAAAAGAGAATAAAAATTGCAGTAAGAATGACATTTTAAAAACAAAGTTTGTCAAGAGTACATTTCTGTTTGAAAAGGGCATGTGAAGTAGACTGCAACTAATCGTGTGACCTCGGCAGAATTGGGGGCACAAAATCATCAGAGATCCATGCCTGATTCATCTAGATGAAAGTCAAACAACCACATTATCTTGAAAGCCGATGGTATTGTCTGTAATGACTCTTCCAGCTGGCTGAACGTCCGCTCAGATTCGAGACGCTTGCTGCTGGTCAGGAACAACACCTCTATGGCGTGATACGAGCCAGCCTCGGTGCCTTCGTCCATTTTGGAAACCCAGAAGTCTATTGGGTTCCAGGAACACATGCACACAACACCGGTGTTGAGACGCAGAATAGTCCTTGCACCAGATCTTAAGCTGATCACATGTGAGTTTGGATGTTGCCCTGCATCGCATGCTTAAGGTTAAGAGATGGAAAACAAAGATTGGCCAGGAGGTCATCCATTAGGCTTCTGACACCTTGCCTGCGAGTGCTGCACTACGCCTACTTTGTCAGCGCTACTGCTGTCACGTCTCTGATGTAGTTCCAACCGTTACATTATGGGGATAACGTGAAAGTAGACGCAACAATGTCTCCAGATGAACAATACAGCAAGTGTCTCCATATCCTGCATTTTACACTCTTATGGTGTGGGTGAATGAACGTCTGATTTTTGTTTTGTAACCGGGGATCCAGGAAGGGTGTGCCACCCAGTAACTGATGTTCTTGTTGATGGCCTTAATGCGAAGGATCATCTTTTTCGGAAATGGAGCAAGTCGCAAGCACACAATGTGAGAGATGGAGCCTTGAGTTCCAAGCCGTCGTGGTCGTGGGCACTAGCAAACTCACTACCTTCACTTCCTACCTCCGCCTCAAATTCGCGCCAACCTCGTACCAAGGCAGGGGACGGCGGTAACATCGGTGAGTCCTAGGAATCCACTCCTTCCTCCTCCTCCTCCTCCTCCTCCTCCACGTTCCTCAGGCCTTGTCCGCCACAGGCTTCAACACAGCCCTTACTTGCCTTCAATGATGCACTCCTGAGAGCTGAAGCGCCACCGTTGCACAGCTCTGGACCCGAACCACTGCCTAATGAAGACCATGAAATTGTGAAACTGTCGGGGCCCTTGTGGATTTGAGTTGAGAGAAAAGGCTCCATGTCCGCATCTTGTCCTCCCTCCTCCATCGCCTGGCGGGACCTTTTTGTTCTTCAGAGTGTCCAACGATCGTTTCTCAGAACTAAGAATCACCGACAATGCTCATCGCTGACAAGCACTCATGTGAGAGATGAGAGCCTTGTATTTCCCAAGCCTCTTGGTCAGATGGGGCACTAGCCAAACAGAACTTCCCATCTTCCTCTCCGCCCTCAAATTCGCGTACAGACCTCTTCCAAGGTCAGGGAACTTCGTTAACATCGGTGTCACGGTAATAACCTCCCTCCTCCTTCTCCTCCTCCTCCTCCTCTCTATTTCCTACCACCGCGGCCCCATCCGGACAGCTTCAACAGAAGCCCAGACTTGCCTCAGATGATGCACCAAAGCGTGATGCGCCACCTTGCACTAGCTCTGACCCCTAACCACTGCCTATGAAAACGGCGATGAAATTGTAAACTGGTCGGCCACGTGGAGTTGACGGGAGAGAAAGGCTCTCCATGTCCGCAATGTGTCCCGTCTCCTCCTCCATCGCAGGCGGGTACATGTTGTATTCAGAGTGATCCAACGAACGTTCCAGAACTAAGGATCACCACATGTCATGCTGACAAGGGCATTGTCCGGCACTACCAATTTTGTGGCTTCTTCTCTACAAAACACTGGCAAAGGATGGTGCATGGTCCTTTCCATCAAACACCTGCCTCCACTCTCGGTGGGTTTCAACACTCCGTGGATCAGTACTGCTGCTTGTCAGGCATTTGTCACTTCCGTACTGCGTACATGGCACTTGCGGCTGCTGCCACAATCGCTGGACATGTGGCAGGGTGGAATTCAGCGTGTTGCCACGTCCAACAATGATGACTAGGTTTACGGGAGAGGCCGACTGACGCTGCAAGAACGCAGACCAGGCGGTGGACGAAGCAGGTGGCATAACTGGCGGAAGATGCGAACTCAGAACCTCGAGCCTTCTGTTCAGCAGGCAGTCCCAGACCCGGGTAGCGACTCTTATGAAATTTCTGGACGACAAGGTTCTTCATGACATGTGCCCAGGCAAGGGATGTGCTCCCGCCGTACCCGATCTGTAAGTGGCCGTTCCATCAGTGATTTCGCCCGTTATCGTGTGATACCACCTTGCCTGGCACAAAGGTGTCTTGATCACGCCAGCCAGCGCTCGGCTCCCTCTTGTGCGGAGAGCCGTCCACAGCTCCTGACCTGCTGAGTTGGATGTCTCCAAGGCAGGATTAATTCAACACGGCCTGGTTTCTCTGGGCAAAGCGGTGATGTCCACCAGAGGACCTTGGGGAAATAGCCCTGCACCAAACCCCTGCGTTTTGAAGACAGCCGTCGCAGCTCGAGCCCTGAGAGCCACCGCATCGCCTAGAGACATCCCGCCCAGACTGCACCCAGTTGAGGCTGTCACAGAGGATATACGGTCCTTGTTGCCGTGCTTACTAATCCATGTGTCTGTGTGAGATGGACTTTTCTATTCCGGACACAGATGCAGAGCAACTGCACTTGAAAATTATGTTAGATGAACACGGCTGGCCAGGGCCGGGAGCTTTTCTGGCAAAGAAATGCCTTCTACGGCATCTGGTAACTTGGGGCTAGTCGAGGGCCATGACCTGTGCGGAACCCATGCTGAGTTCCAACCAGAACGGAAGGCAACGATTTCCAAGGCCAAAAGCCTGGCAATTGCCGACAATCAGAGCTTTGGCTTGGGATGGCGTTTGTTTAAAAGTGGTTTCTTTCCTTCTGCTCCCAAACCTGGCACATAACAGAAGGCTGGCTTGCTAGACTGCCGCTGTACGTTGCGTGCAGGTCGTCCAACACTAGGCGGAAGAGACGGTGTAGGCATGTGCGGGATGCTCTGGTGGTGCTGGGGTGGTACCGGGCGCGCGGTCGGAGGCTTGCAAGCGGAGGCTGGAATCCCTGATCATCGGACTCTGATCAGACGATGGGTCAAGCTGAGTGAACGCTTGGTGGTCGGAGTGAGGAGAGAGGAGGCGAAGAAAAGAGCGGTGTGACAGTGGTTGGAGGCCGGTGTCGACCTGGCCTTTTTTTGGTCAGAAGTGTGTTATTCCACTCCCGCATTACAACTCATGCATTCGCTGCATGTGACTAGACAAAGATTGGTTGTGCTAACCACCATTAAGGTTTCTTGCCTCTACTTATTCTTTTACAGCATAGTGTGGCATATGACACATCGCTGGGTTGAATCAGCAGGCTTGCTCAAAGAATGCCCAGTCTTGAGAGTCCCTGGACCTTTTTGACGGCGATAATCGAGGACGGGGTTTGCGCTGACCGAGCTCGGCGGAATCATATCTCTGAGCTTCTGCGACCTGGCCCCATCTCCCCCCTTATTTGTGGCGGGACCCGTATCTGACACACCCCCCCTCGTCCTTCCTCCTCGTCCCCCTGAAGAAGGCCATCGCCAAGCAAATTCTGTTCCTGCGGAAAAGACCAGGAGATGATCCGCAATGTCGTCATCATCATCATCATCAACACAGGTGACTTGGTCCGTCGCTTGACTTTCTGCATCATGTAACTGCGGCTAGCAACGCAAGGAGTCACCTGCAAGGCGTTGCCGGACCGCGCCGATTTTTGGCCGATTCGGGCCTGCTTCCTATGCACCACCTCATGATGGGCATCAGTAAAGACTGGGCGTCAGACAGAACTAAAATCACATCTTGATCCTTTATTAAAAACATGCTTCTGACCCCAACCCGCATTTGTCAATCCAAAGAGGTCTTCAGACAATAGAGGATGTAGTCCACAGGAGTGGGTACACAGTTGACGCATTGAGGAGGCTGCATTCATGTTTGTACGGATGCTGTGATGATGCTAGTATATGACATTTGGGCCGAGTAACTAGCGAGGACCTAAGTCTAGGTAAGACTGCTATATGCAGGTTGCATTAACCACTGAAGGACAGAATGGCGACGAATGTTCGTTTACTTATAGTTCACAAGGGCCCTGACCCAGACGATGCACGAGGCCCCTGACGCGTCCTGCGTCCAACTGACTATGCCGCTGGCATGCGTGTTTGTCCCAGCCAAGCCACTGAAGGAGCACCTCTCTCTCGTACCACTACCTCCATGATGCAACCCCGCCCTCTTTGCTCGCTTAACCACTGCATTTCCGCTCCAAGTTCAGAAAATATACAAATATTTGAGAATTAGGAATAGTTTTATGTAAAGTGCTCTTATTAAAAGACGGCAAACATCACAGCTTATTCCACAAATACCTTTACAATCAAAACAAAATGCTGATTCAAATTTAACTGCAAGTGTGTCTCTATCAAGCAAATCTAACTGGGCAAAAAGTCAAAAAACACGTATCAGTTAGTTTTGGTTATAAAAAAAACAAAAAAAAAAAAAAAAATAATAAACTGTATTATCTTTTGTCACTTTCTCAATTCACCTGTGGTGAAATATAAATTGGCCTGTTTAAAGATTTACGGTAGATGCTGGCGGTCAATAACAGTGCTGGTGTGCGCAAAAGCAAAAAAACACTAACTGTTATGTTTTTTGATATAATAAACGGTATTTTTTGCACCTTTTAATTCACCTGTGGTGAATATAGAATTGCTTTTTTTTTTTTTTTTTTTAAGATTTACGTATATGCTGCGTCAATGAACAGTGCTGGGTGCTCAAACAGTAAAAAAAAAAGACACATAACTTTATGTTTTGATAAAATAGAACGGTATTATTGAGCACCTTTCAATTCACCATGTGGTGAATAAGATAGAATTGCTTGTTTTTTACGATTTTATGTATATGCTGCGTCAATGAACAGTGCTGGTTGTGCAAAGGTCCAAAAAACACGTACTTTTATGTTTTTGGATAATAATAAGACGGTATTTTTTTGCACCCTTTCATTCACCTGTGGTGAATATAGAATTGCTGTTTTAAGATTTATGTAGAAATGCAGCGCGTCAATGACATTGCTGGGTGTTGGCAAAAGTCAAAAAACACGTAACTGTTATGTTTTGATATAATAAACCGGTATTTTTTGCACCTTTCAATTCACCTGTGGTGAATCTAGAATTGCTGTTTTAAGATTTACGTAATGCCTGCGTCAATGAACAGTGCTGGTGCGCAAAAGCTAAAAAACACGTAACTGTTATGTTTTGATATAATAAACGTATTTTTTTGTCACCTTTCAATTCACTCTGTGGTGAATATAAGAATTGCTGTTTTAAGATGTTCCGAAGATGAAGCGTCAATGACAGTGCTGGTTTGCGCAAAAGTCAAAAAACACGTAACTGGTATTGTTTTTGATATAATAAACGTATTTTTTGCCACCTTTCAATTCACCTGACAGAGTGAATAATTAGACTTTGCTGTTTTAAGATATACCTTAAGATGGCCTCGCGTCCAATGAGAACAGTGCCTTTTTTGCAAAAGATCTAAAAACACGTAACTGTTTAAGTTTTGATATATAAACGTATTTTTTTGCACCATTCAATTCACCTGTGGTGAATATAGAATTGGCAGTTTTAAGAGTTTACGTATATGTGCGGCAATGAACAAGTGCTGGGTTGTGCAAAAGTCAAAAAAAACACGTTAACAGTTATTTTTGATATAATAAACAGTATTTTTTTGTCGACCTTTTAATCACCTGTGGTGAATAAGAATTGCTGTTTTAAAGATTTACGTAGATGGCTAAGCGCAATGAACAGTGCTGGGGTGCGCAAAAGTCAAAAACACATAACGTTATGGTTTTGATATAATAAACCTGTGATTTTTATGCACCTTTCAATTCACCTGTGTGAATATAGAATTGCCTGTTTTACGATTTATGTGATGCAGCGTCCACAATGAAGCATTGCTGGTGATGAGCAAAATCCAAAAACACGTAACAGTTATGTTTTGATATAAAAAACGGTATTTTTTGCACACCTTTCAATTCACCTGTGGTGAAAAAAAGAATTGCTGTTTTAAGATTTACGTAGATGCTGCGTCAATGAACATTGGTGGGTGTTGCAAAAGTCAAAAAAAACCGTAACTTTTATGTTTTGATATAAAAACGGTATTTTTGCACCTTTTCAATTCACACTGTGGTGAATATAGAATTGGCTGTTGTATTAAGATTTACGTAGAGCTGCGTCAATGAACAGTGCATGTGTGCAGGCAAAAGTCCAAAAAACACGTAACTGTAATGTTTTTGATATAATATATCGGTATTTTTGCACCTTTTCAATTCCACCTGTGGTGAATCGTAGAATTTGGCTGTTTTACTAAGATTTATCTAGATTCTGCGTCATTGAACAGTCGCAGGGCTGCCGCAACAAGTCAAAAACACACGTAACTGTTAGTTTCGATATAATAAACTATAGTAATTCTATTATTGCACCTATCAATTCACCTGTTGTGAAAATACAGAATTGCTGTTAAAGATTTTACATTAGATGCATATGCGTCAATGAACATTGCTAGGGTGTGCGCAAAGGTCCAAAAGAACATGTAACTGTTTACTGTTTTCATATACTAAACGGTATTATTTGCACTCATTCAATTTCATTCAGCACCTGTGAGGTGTGATTATAGAATTGCTGTTTTTGAAGAATTTACGTAGATTCTGCGTCAATGAACAGGCTGGGTGTGCAAATTCGTCAAAAACACGTAACTGTAATGTATTTGATATAATAAAACAAGGGCGAGTATATTTTGGCACCTTTTCAATTCACCTGAGTGTGAATAATAGAATCTGCGCTGTTTTAAAGATTACGTAGATGCGCGGTCAAAGAACAGTGCTGTGATGCGCCAAAAGTCAAAAAACACTTAAACTAATTATGTATTATTTATATAAATAAACGCGGTATTTTTCTTGCCCCTTTCATTCACCTGTGGTGAAGTCATAGAATTGAGCTGTTTAAAAAGCGTATTTCACTTAGAATGCTGAGCGTCAATGAACATGCCGGGTGCGCTAAAAGTCGCAAAAACACTACTTATGTTTTGATATACTAAACGGATATTTTTTTTGCATCTTTTCAATTCAACCTATGGTGAATATAGAATAGCTGTTTTACAGATTTACGTAATGCTGCATCAATGGAACAGTGCCTGGGTGCGCACAAAGTCAAAAAACACGTAACTGTTTTATGTTTTGATATAATATAGACTTTATTTTTTGCACCTTTCAATTCACCTGTTTGAATATAGAATAGCTGTTTTAAGATTTACGTCAGATTCTGCGTGCAAAAACATTGTCTGGATGTCTGCAAAAGTCAAAAAACACGTAACTGTTATGTTTTGATATAATTAAACATGTATTTTTTTTGCACCTTACAATTCCTGTGGTGAATAGTATACATTGCTGATTTAAGATTACGTGGATGCTGCGTCAATGAACAGTGCTGGGTTGCGCACAAGTAAAAAAACACGTAACTGTTAATGTTTTTTGCTATAAAAAACGATATTTTATTGCACCTTTCAATCCCCTGTGTGAATATAGAATACGCTGTTTTTAAAAAGTTTACGAAGATGCTGCGGCTCATATGTAACATTGATGGGTGGAGCAAATTTCAAAAACACGTAACTGTTATGTTTTGTATAAAATAAATGGTATTTTTTTTGCACCTTTCAATTACACCTGTGTTAATTATAGATTGCTGTTTATTAAGATTTACGTAGATTGCGAGCATCAATGAACAGTGCTGGGTTGTGCAAAAAGTCCAAAAACACGTAACTGTTATGTTTTGATATAATTAACGGTATTCTTTTGGCACCTATCAATCACCTGTGGTGATATATAATAGTGCTGTTTTAAGATTTACGTAGATCTGCGTCAGATGAAGAGTGCTGGGTGCGGCAAAAGTCAAAAAACGCGTAAACTGTGATTTATTCCCGTACGAACACGGTATTTTATGCAACAAACAACCTGTCAGAACTACAAGTATTGCTGGTTTTGTAATTTAAGTGCAAGTGGATATATCAACAGTCACAGGTGTATTGGGTAAAATTGAACACCATATCTGAAATGTAACTGATAAAAAAAGTGAGTTTTGCAGCTAACAAAAGAGAGCCTGCAAGTTACTAGAAATGATGTTTATCCACATATAAGTTCAGCTGCCCAATATCCAGGAAATATTTAATAGCAAACTGTTAAATAATAAAGAATTCACTGCCATGTCTACCCTAAGTCTTGGTGAACTTATCCAGTCCTTTCTTATAGATAGAGCTTGTCTTGCTACAGTGCATCGCCACGCCCCCCCCCTGCCCCGCACCCCTACCGCCGTAATTTACACGATAATAAGCTGCTTTAATAATTCCACAAGGCTAAACTACATAAAATCTTCAAATCTCTAATCCTAACTAAATTGGAAGGATCACAGCTAATAGTAGAGGTTTTCTCTGTGAAGAAAATATACTAATAGTCGCGAGCTGTTTGGCCACAGCACAGCGAGCATTCCTATCTCTATGAGAGTTACTCTGAGAGACACTGAGAAGAAGGCAGAAAACAGTAAACCTGGTTCTATGAAAAACGAGGTCCATGTTGATTTTTCCAGCCAATCACAACATACACATCCCAGTCATGACTATCGCACAACACATCTCACCCTGCTCTATTGCTGTAATCTCATTTGCTGCCGCCAAAATTACAGGAAGCGCCGAAAAAGGCGCATGCTTAATAATGATGCCACAGATTTTAAACCTAATTATCGAGGATCTGGAATTTCGATCACCATAAAAACCTTGCCGATTTCACACTTTGTCGATAAAAATCGCTCAAGACACTTCTCCTGGACCTTACTCTTCGTCCCCCAACTACGATTTTGCCTTACGATGTCAGTCATTCCCACTTCAGTTTATTGGTCATTTTTGCCCGCCGTAACTTGCACATCAATGAATTTTAAGAGTGAAGCGATTCTAAGAGTGATGGTAGTCATGTGCGTGACATACTAAAACACAGCATTGTATGAAGACTAGTGTTGAGCGATTACGTTGGCTATCGACATCGGGCGATAGTCGATAGTCGGACCACCACTCGATAAGTTTTTCGAAGAGTCGATCCATCTCCGATGACCATTAAAAGCTTCTATGGGAGATCAACAACACTTCATTCATGACACCCCAAACAGGGCCTGGAGACAGCTGGAATTAAACAGCACACACAGTCAAATGGATACCCTGCTTACATCTTAGCACGAACACTTAAGCATAAATCCACAGAAGCAAAATGTCACACACCATTCACTATCCCTGTCTTGTACCACAGCATGACCCTTAAACCTGCATCACCCACAAATTAAAAAGTGCCAGAAGGCAGTATTATTTGAACCATCATTTTACTTGAACTGGAAATTGAATATCCCTGTCCTGGAACGCAGCATGACCCTAAAAACCTGCATGACCCAAAGTTTAAAAAGTGCAGGAAGAAGGAAGACATTGAACAACCAAATTAGATGAACTGGACATTGTCAAGCCCTATCCTGGACCGCAGCATGACCCTTAAACCTGTCTGATCCACAGATTAAAAAGTGCCGGAAAAAGGAGTCTTTCAACCACCATTTTAGTTTCACTGGACATTGACTAGAACTGTCCTGGAACGCAGTATGACCATTAAACGTGTCTGACCCCCAGATTAAAAAGTGCCGGAAAAAGGAGTCTTTCAACCACCATTTTAGTTGAACTGGACATTGACTATCCCTGTCCTGGACTGCATCATGACCCCAAAACCGCTTGACCCACATGACGATGATGATGACGACATTTGTGGCCGTGATTGGGAGGACGAGGAGGTAAGACTGCTGGATGCAGGTTGCATTAACCACTGAAGGACAGATTGGCGACACTGTTTGTTACTGAGATTCACAGGGCCCTGACCCAGCGATGACAGGCCTGACAGTCCTGCAACTGACGATCCGCTGGCATGCGTGTTGTCGCCGGCACTGGAAGGAGCACCTTCTCTCGTACCTCTACCTCCATGTGCTACCCCCCTCTTTGCTCGCTTACCACCTGCATTTCGCTCCATGTTCAGAAATATAAAAATTTGAGAAGGTATGGAATAGTTTTGGAAAGTTTCTTAGTAAAATACGGCAAATCACAGCTATTCTCAAATCCCTCTAATCAAAACAAAATTGCTGGATTCAAATTTAACTGCAAGGTGTCTCTATCAACAAATCTGGACTGGGCAAAAGTGCAAAAAACACGTATTTGTTTTCGTATAATACACGGTATTTTTTGCACCTTTAATTTCACCTGTGGTGACTATAAAATTGCTGTTTTCAGATTTACGTGCAAGCTGCGTCAATGAACAAAGCTGTAGTGCGCCAAAGTCAAAAAACACGTATCTGTTATGTTTTCGTATAATACATGGTATTTTTTGCACCTTTCAATTCACCTGTGGTGACTATAAAATTGCTGTTTTAAGATTTACGTGCAAGCTGCGTCAATGAACAAAGCTGTAGTGCGCCAAAGTCAAAAAACACGTATCTGAAATGTATTCGGATAATAAAATTTATTTTTTGCACCTTTCAATTCACCTTTTGGTGACTATAAAATTGCTGTTTTCAGATTTAAGTGCAAGGTGGATATATGAACAAAGGTGGAATGGGTAAAATTGAAAATGAACACCTATCTGAAATGTGTACTGATAATAAAAGTGGAGTTTTGCACCTAACACAGAGACCTGCAGTTACTAGAAATGATGTGTATCCTAATATAAGTTCAGGCTGCCCAATGTCCAGGAAATATTTCAATAGCAAACTGTTAATAATAAAGATATTGCAGTGCAATGTCTACACTAAGTCTTGGTGAACTTTATCCAGTGTTCTTTATAGAGCTTGTCTGTGTTCGCCCGGGGCCCCCCCCTTCCCCCGCTCCCTCCATGACTTTACAGCGGTAGTTTGCTCCTTTAAAATTTCTCCCCTAACTACATAAAATCTTCCAATCTCTAATCTAACTAAAATTGTAAGGGATCACAGCTAATAGTAGAGGTTTCTCTGTGCAAAAAAAAGAATAATTTTCGCTGAGCTGTTTGGCCACAGGCAGAGCGCACTTTCCTACCCTTAGACGCTGAGAGACACTGAGGCTGAACAGGAAACGCTGTTCTATGTAAAACGAGGTCATGTGGATTTTTCCAGCCAATCGCAACCATACACATCCCATCATGAACTTCGCACACACATCTAAACCCTGCTCTATTCTTTTAATCTGATTTGTTTGGCCGCCAAAATTACGGGAAGCCCCCGAAAGAGGCGCGATCTTAATAGATGATGAAACAGATTTTAGCCTTAATTATCGCATGATCTAAAAATTTAGATCACCATAAAAACCTTGCCGATTTCAACTTTGTCGATAATAATCGCTCAACACTAATGAAGCTCCCTCTGCTTATTTAAGCTTGGCACAACATTCTACAGCACCCTACAGGCTCTCTGCAGCCTGGAAATAGCGTTTTTTTAACTCGATTCGTCCCGAAGTAATTTGGGACGAAACGGATTTTGTTGGAACATTCGGCGAAGTCGGCAAATCGAATTTTTTAGAAATTCGCCCATCTCTAGTGCCGGCCTTTGCAGGGAACTCTCAGTAACTCTGAATTCAGATGAATCTGCTGCCTCTCCGGGGCCCCATGCCATGTCTACCTGTCAGATCCTCATTGCCATGTCTGCTGACGATCCTCCGGTCTCCAGTGCCATATCTGCCGACGATCCTTCGGCTCCTGTGCCACGCCTTCTGACAATCCTCCAGTGTCCAGTGCCACGCCTGCCTTTACAGTTCCACGTCTGCTGATTCGGGGTCCGCTGTCTCCAGTGCCATGTCCTCTGCAATCCTGGACTTTATTCTGGAACAAGTCTGTATTCCTCGATTCTGTGTTCTCTGCCTGGTCCAGACCCTTGTCTACCTTCTGTCCTGTGTCTGCCATGTTGTTGTTACTGGTGTTCCTCTGGCATTCTTCTTGGCACAAGCCTGCAGGGCCTTTGGTGCTATTCCTGATCTCAATGATACATCTCTCCCCAGTCAGTTTCATGGACTGTTTTTGCATGTTTTTTCGTGTTTCTGTTGCTACAGTAAAGTTCTTATTGAAACAGATTTTATCCCAGTTCCTACTGTTGTTCAAGCATCCAAGATCTTGATGATTCCACACAACACCAGACCACAAAACACACACACACATCATTGGAGAAGAGGGAGGAGGAAGGTGGCTACTTGTTTTTTCCTTCTAAAGCAGCCACCTTCTTCCTCCCTCTTTTCCAATGATGTTCAATGGAGCTTGAAATACTCCTCTGTATGTTCTTTAAACTCCAATAAGACCAGGTGATGTTGGCACCTTCTCTAAGCTTATGTCCTAGGCAAGTCTTCTCCTCCTGTGTTTTGTGGTCTAGTGTTGTGCCATAGATGCATACCCAGATATTTAAGCTGCTTATGTCACAATCGTGGTTCTTTAAAAGGGGTTTCAACTGTAACATTAAATCAATAAAGTAGTCTTTGGGTAGAATATGGAGTGGTCAGCTAATGCTTGGTTCACATCTGCATTGGAGGTTCTGTTCAAAACCTCTGTCACAGAAGATTAAACGGACACAATGGTCACCAACAGCGCTCAATGGACCTTATTGATTACAATTGGTTTGTTGGGTTTCCGCCATGGTGTTTGTTGTTTAAAAGGAAAAAAATAGCGCAACTTGCTGCACTATTTTTTCTATCATTCCTGAGAGAACATGCAGCAGAACCTCCAACGCAGATCTGAACATAGCCTAGCAAACAATAGATGCAGACAGTTAACAGCAACGTGGGAACAGCTTGTTGGAATAAGGGTCTTTTCAAATGGGTTGTCATCTGCCTAGGTTTCACTATGTATGAAAAGCAAAGTGAAAAAACATTGCATTACTTACAGATCTTCTTTACAGACTTCTGATCTTGAGTTATTCTATGTGGTATAAAAGAGAAAAAAATAGAGATAGAGCAAAGATCAGAAATGACTCTGAGAGTTTAGAGAGTGTGATCTAGTAGTCATTATAATTCAATTGTATCAATTTAAATGTGTGTCAAGATTAATTAACATCTATTTGTAAAATTATTACCAGCAAGTAAATTAAATAAACTGTCTGTTAAAAAAATTAAATTGCATTTAATAGATCAGAACATCATACGAGCACAAACCATGCTAGTTAATTTACCAGTAACTTAATATAAAATATCTGGCTTTATTCCCATAATGTCTGTATTATGACTTTAAGTTGATAGAAAAGATGTATTACAGTTTGGTTGGCTGATTTCAGAGGTGACATTTCCTTTGGGTATATTTTAAGTTTCTCCAGTTTCAAAAATGTTCCTTAACTGTAACAATGATGTTGATAACTTTTTACTTCTTTAACCCCTTGAGAACACATCTCATTTGATCTGTATTCCAAAACTCCATATCTTGATCTTAAAAGTACCATTATAGGCACTGATTAGCCATAACTTTAAAGCATATATAATATTGTGTAGGTCTCCCTTATGCTGCCAAAACAGCTTTGACCCACAGAGACATGGTTTCCCAAGAACTCTGAAGGCATCCAGTGTTATTTAGCACCATAGCACCAAAATATTAGCAGCAGATCATTTATGTCCTGTAAGTTATGAATTGGAGCTTTAAAGGGTCGGACTTGATTTTCAGCAGACATCTCATAGTTACTAAATTGGATAAAATTGTGGGGAATTTGAAGACCATGCCAATACATGTAACTGTTAGGCTATGCACTGCACTGCAGTGGACAAAAAATCAACCAGAAAACCAAATACTAAAAACGTTTATAAAACTGAGTTGTTTTTTTTGTTCACTGCCTGTCAAAAGCAGCTGAAAAAATGGCCGTTTTTTGGTGCATTTTCCATTTTTTTTTTTTGCAGACATGTAAAAAAAACGAAAACCGCTGAAAAACTGATGGTTTTCTGTGCAGGAAGACAGAGCCATAGACTGGTTAATTTCCTGCCCTGCTCAGTTGTTTTTTGCAACATGTTTCATAAAAAGACCAGCAGCAAAAATGAGCAAAAAAAAGAAGCTCATTGGAGACGGAAGGACGTTTTAACTATAGAAGTCTATGGGAGCTGTTTTCAGCCATTTTTTTATAGCGTTTTTAGAAAACGCAAAACGCTGGAAAAACTGTCATTTTTCTGTGCAGTGGAGACATAGCCTTAAGGTCATCAAACCATTTTTAACTATATCTACATTGTGGCAGAACACATTCTGTTAAGAGGCCCTGCAATTAGGAAAATCCATTGTCATGAAATAGTATATCTGGCCTGCAACAATATTAAGTAGGTCAAACATGGCAAAGTAACATAAATATAAGGTATTTGTTCATGTCCTGCTGCAACAGAAATAGTGTGGTTATTAATCTCAGTTGCAATTTTATTTCAGCTGCATGTAATGTTTTCGGTGCTTGTCTGTGCTTTACATGTACTACATGCAGAATCCTTTGCTGTACTTTTTCTTTGTTTCTCCTTCTAATGAGGCTTCCATGTCGCCACTGCTTAAACCCCTTTCCAGCCGCAGCAATTTTGTTTTTAATTGCACTTGTTTTTAACTCACCATCTAACTTTTTATTTATTTTTTTGTCTATGAAACCACATGATGGCTTATTTTTTTGTGAAACAAGATGTCATTTCTAATGGTACTATTTATCGTACCATATGATGTACTGGGAAACATGCAAAACATTGTATTTGAGGTGGAACATGAAAAAGAGTCAATTGAGTCATTTTTGTGGGGGTTACATTCATATGGAGTTCACACTTTGGTAAAATAATGGGCTTTACGCCTATTTTTTGGCGTAACCTGCGCCTCCCCAGCCTGAATCCGCTGTCAGACGCAGGGATGCGGTGTTAGGTGCAGCGTTCGCCACTTTCAGATGCGCCTCGCATGAAGGGGTGGGCAATGGGCACAGTGGGTGCGGTGTAGGCGTTCCGGGGCTGGACGTGGCGCACTCAAAAACTCCGAGGCATGTACGATCGCAAGTCGGCAAAGTGCGGCGCATTGCAGCGCTCGGCAGCTCCGACAGGCAGACCTAGTTTATTTTGGTCAAAATGCTCCGGCGGAGGCGAAGTGAAGCGAGAACGGAACATGCGAGGATACATAGAAGATCGCAAGAGAAATCTCGGCGCTCAGCTCCGTGCAGCATGGAGTAGGATTCTGAAAAAATCGCCTTTATAAAGGCGGAAAACATTCTCAGAAAAGAGCTCAAACCTCAAACAGTAAAAATACATTACAAAAATCACTTTCCAAAAATCTAGAACGGCGCAAAAATCAAGAATTAGGATATTGGAAATTACCGGGAAATACAGTAATTCAAATTCTGAAAAGCTATTCTCCATTGGTCGGCAGAAAACCCGGGCCCCAAACAGAATTAGGAGCGGGCAATAACCATTAAAACCTTATGGAGAAAATATTGATCAATCAGAATCAAAGGCGGACAGTTTCAAATACCAGTAAAAATGCAGAAAAGAGTGATTGGTTGAGCTAGCGGGGGGCTTGGCTCTCTCGGCCAATCAGAATAGGACGACAGGACCATTATAGCTTAGAGATGGGCGCAAATTGTATTCTAACGAAAGTGGAATTCGTTTAGAATTTTCAGGAAAACTTCGGTTTGGACCGGGAAGTCGAACTTTGGGGTACTTTTGGGTGAACGAAGTGTGCTTTTGATTGATAAAATGGCTGCGAGCCACATGGCGCAAAATGGGGCAAAGCACTCTGGGAGGAAGAAGGGCATAGCCTGCATGACATGTGCAGAGATGAAGCCAATCAGAGACCGGCGGGATTCTGTGACGTCACCCGCACTATATAAGACCGAGCGCGCCGCTGGGGAAACTCACACTCCTCTCACTGTACTGATTAGGGAAGGGTTTCTGCTGCGGGTGATTTGCGCTTTTCTGAAGAACTGATTTTTTTTACAGCGATTTTCTGTGGGGTGTCCCCAGCTTGTCCTCAGAACTGTTCTCTGAATGTTCTATTTCGATTTTTTGGGGTATTTGGGCTGAAATCCATTTGCGTCCACGAGCTGCAAAACATTCAAAT